>PVIJ01008897.1:0-70675 GCA_004024925.1 Scalopus aquaticus
AAGGGTTTTCTTTCTGTGGTGAATTGTTTTGAGGGTCATTTGTAATTTTTTTTCTTCCTGTTGTTGGCCTTCTGCTTTGCTCTGATCGTTGCATTCCTGTGCTGTTGGTGCTGGCAGGCATGGTCCTTGGTTCTACTTGCTAGAGGGCGGCAGCAGCTCGGCACGCACGACCAGAGGGTGGGGGTGTGGCTGTGCGTGTCAAGTCACGTCATAATTTGGGCCCCGTTTCCATGCCAAGCCCACACACCTTCAGTTACACCTGTGCTCCAGCACACCCGCCGCACAGTTGTCCTCAAGCAGCGTGCCCCTACTGCTGCTTGCCAGCCTTTGAGGATGCTCCGGGTGCTGTCCCTTTCTCCTCACCTGTGAGCTCATTTTCCAGCCACCAGTTCTCATGTCACATCCTTTCACTTCTCTTTGCTTCACTTTGCTATTCCCCAAGCCAGGAACTGTAGCTTTTATTTCCACATCTAGGCGACGATAGCTGATACGGTGGCCTTGTCATCTGCATTGAGCACAAAGAGCACGATGTCAGGTGTATGGCAGGCACTGTGTGAGTGGGAGAATTCTGACTGCTTTACCTGTTCTGTTAACAGTTCCTCATGAAATGAAAGTCATATACGTTTAGTTTTTGATGCAAAGAAAAACATTTTCATTTTCTTTTTCTCTAGGTGGTTCTGGAATGGAGCCGGGATCAATACCACGTTTTGTTTGATTCCTACAGAGACAATATTGCTGGAAAGTCCTTTCAGAATCGGTGAGATCAATTTTGGAGGGTAACTTTCTTGGATTAAAATGATGAGTCATGAAATCACTCTTGCTTTGTATATATATTTAAAAAATCACCCTCTCTTCAGATAGGCACTCCCTCACGTCTGCTTCCAAGGGTCTTTCCTAGTTGTGAATATGGTTTCACTTATTCAAGATCACTCCCATCTCAGAGAACCTTGTAGTCTGTCCCTGCCTCCTGTGGATGAAAGGTGATTCCCAAAGAGTAAAATGCATTGCATCTTACTGAGTACAGTAGCTCCCCTTTTTCCTGGAGGGTCTGTTCCAAGAGTTCCCCCTCCCCCCGCCCCCCCGTAGATGCCTGAAAGCAAGCATTGCCCTGAACCTTATATTCTACTGTTTTTCTTATACATACAAGCTATGATAGATAAATTAGGCACAGTAAGAAGTAACAATAACAGACTAAAACAATGGTGCTATAATAAATGTTTGTGGTTTTCTCTCTCAGGATCTCTCTTTGTTCATACTATTTTAAGAACGTGATAACCACTGTGCATAACTGAAACCTTGAAAAGTGAAACCACAGATAAGGGCGCAGGGGAGGGGGACTACTGTTCTTTAAGTTATAGGGTCTCATTTTATCCTTGGCCCAGGCCTGGAAGGCAAAGGTAATTCCATTCCCCTGTAGGGTGGGTGCTCTACTTCTGAGCCCTGGCAAGTGTTCTTCTGTTGACATCACTCTTGACCAGGGCTGTTCCCATGACAGAGGCCAGGAAGAGCCCCACTTCACCTGCCCTGGTCACCACATCTCGCCCCCTTGCTGTGAGGCAGAACAACCACCTCACCGGTCGGGGGCTTTTTCTCCTGACGGCCTGTCTTTAGGGCGCCCTCAGTTTTGCTTTTCTTTGGAGACTTCTCTCACATGGCCGATCTCATAGTGGAAACAATATTTTCCAACATCCTACTTCCCTTCTTGCAGATCAAATGAATCACACAGTCTCTGGTCTTTATCTATAAAACTATTGCCTTTATTATTTATGTTATAAAAGCAGTATATACGTATGGGTGAAAACAGTTCAAACAGTACCAAAAAAAAAAAGTAAAGTCTCTATCCCATTCTGAATTCCCTTCACCCAGAGAAACGATTCTTAATGAACTTTGGTTTTGAATTTTTTGGTGATCGTCATTTTAACTTTAAAAAAATAGAGTCCTTTTTTCATTTATTTACTTTTTACAGTATCTCTTGACTTTCCTTTTCACTGCACAGTTAACCACTACACGATGGTTAAAGAGATGGTCATCAAGAGATGATCAAAGCGGGGATAGCTAACAGGTAGTTCACCTCATGGAAACCTGGGGCTGGATATCAGGGGCTATACCCAGCGGTCTCCCTCCATCCTGATAGTCCATGTTTCCCTGAGGATAGGTCCACAAAACCTTTCCCTTACTCATGCTGAACTAGATGACCTAAAAGTAATAATTAGTGTCAGTGAACACCCCTTGACAGTTTCCTGAGACCCTCTAGACTGCCAGTTCCCTGGAGACCTTGTTTCTCACTTAAGATCACGTCCCTCTTCCACCTTTCCCTTGATATGGGTGCCTGTGTGGTTTCTGTCCGATACATAGGTTTAAAATAGCTCTGCTAGCTAGATGTATGGTGTGAAGTGCTAGATAGTCCTGAACACCTCAGGGAAGAAGGGCTGTGGGGTTCCTTGAGTTGGCCTAAAAGCTTTACTCTTTGCTTTGGTCCTCTAAGCACGTCAGGTATGAATGACATCCCTAGATTTGCTCCTTCAAAGATGGGATCTTTGAGCCTTACTGTGTTTCAGACCTGAGATGTGACTGCTGTTAAGAAGTTCACAGTGTAGTAGAGGAGATGGCTTGTAAGTAGCACCTAGCAAAGGATGGAAACTCTAGATCTTTCCCTTCGAATCCCTTAAAGCACCAGTTTTCAAAGACATCTTGGGGAATGGGTGGGGCGGAGGCGGGGGGAGGAGGTGAGAAATCAAACTGTTCTAGCAATGCTCAGGTGTTATATGCTCCCTTTTTACTATGTTAACTATGTTGACCTTTGCACTGGTGGCCCAAAAGGAGTGGCACCTAAGATCTCTACCCCTGAGCATGAGTCATCCTATTCTTCCCCACCACGCACACATTTGCAGGTGGAAAGTAAAAAAGCTCCTTTCATTTAAAGGTGTTCCTGATGAGGCAGTGAGCACTGTTCCTTTATCTTGACCATCTCAGTATACTTCCTTTGAATGCTTTTTGTGATGAAATTGAAAGCACATTTAAAGCCCCTGCTGCTTGGTCATTGGTTGTCTTGAGGAAAAACACAACCTTGGTTTCTGTCTGGAGCTGCAGTATGAGCTGGGAGTCCTGTTCCCTAGAACAGCATCGATAAAGCTTCACAGCACAGATAATCAGGAAAAACGCTCAGACTGGTTGCTGTGCAGGTATTTTCTGAACAATGAACAAAGCAATCCTGTCTCTAAGAGGAAAAGAAATGAGAGGATTTGTTGCCAGTGATAAATTCTTAGCTTCCAAGTAAAAATTAGAAAACTTCATGAAAGTAGAAAATTTGGAAAACTTGTCTCTGCCACAGCCTCACAATATTGTAAAGACCTCTGTAACTAGATTTATGGCATCAACCAAAAAAAAGTAAGCTGTTATTTTCCAGGATCTTGCCTGCGTAAAAGAGCCATGCAGAGTGCAGAAAAGACAAATAGATTTTGCTGCAAGTGCACTAAGAGTTCACTAATGTTTCACATTTCACACTGCTCCTACTTTTTTTTTTAGTATTTATTTATTAATGCATACAAGCGGGGTGTAGGCCAGAGGGGTGTGGGGGGAGTAGGGGGACGGTGAGAGGATTCACCAGGGACAGAGTGGGGAGCCGAACAGGCAGATTGACTGAAATACACTGCTGAGGGGAGCAGCAGGCCGAGAAAGGAGAGGTCTGCTGCACCATGTGGGTCAGCTCCCTGGTTGGGGCTCAGACTCGCGCTGCAGTGCCTCTGGATAGCTTCATAGTGCTGCAATGTAACCCGTTGTGCCTGCTCCTAATTTTGAAGAAATCACCACTTATTTGGGGCTAGTGCCAAAGAAGATCCGCTGTTATCTGCAAAGGCTGTTAAAATACTCCCTTATCCAGCTATACATACATGTCATATACTGGAACTAAAACAGTGGATTGAATATGGGGAATAGATTAAATGTTGAGGGTTTGAGATGCCTGCTGTCTTCTACTAAGCCAGTCAGAAGTGTAAAATAGCACCTCCTCACAAAATTTTTGTTGTAGGAAACATTGTTATTTTCATTAAAAGTTACTCACATTAACATGTAAAAAATGAATTAATATTTTTTAAATGATACAGGTGAATAGTTCTGATAAAATTTCTCTGGGAACCCTAATAATTTTTAAGAATGTTAAAAGATCGAGGTCGGAACCATTTCATGCAGCAGTTGTCAGACTTTGGGGTGGAGCACAACCCACAGGGCTTGAGAAAAGAGTTTCTGATCCGTGGGGCTCTGAGGGAGGCTTTTCATTTCTATCAAGTTCATTGGTGATAACTGAAGCTGCAGATCTGGCAACCAGTTTGAGACTGTCATATTCATGGATTCTCTGTAATTTTATACTTCTCTAATTTTCATTTTAACCATGGAGATTTTCCTAAAGGAAGCCCCAAATAGCTTGTCTTTGTTACTCAAACATCTGTTGAGTACCTACTCAACCTGCTTTGCCTTATGCTGTGCTCGGTACATAAATCCCTGCCCTCGAGGAGCTTCAAACTTGTGGAAGGAAAACTAGCTTAGAAATTGCAAATATTGAGGTCAGTGCTTTCAGTCAAGCACTTTTGTTCTTTATGAAGCATTTGTGTATGTGTGCATATGTAAGTATTTCTCTTCCTAATTTTAGATTACATTTAAAATATAGTTTGATTTTATAATTATGTAGGGATTATTTTTAAATTGCCTATTTTGGATGATGACAGGTAATGGGATCATATGTAATAGCACATGTCCTAATATATGTAGAAATACCTTAATGGTGGTAGGAAGTCTTCATTGTTTTACTAGTTTTTCTTTTGTCTTTTTAAATGTCTTTTTCCCTGAATAAAAGAAAAAAACTCATTCTATATGTCAGTAATAAGCAAATAGGTAAATTACTAACTACTATGACTAATTGTGAGGGATTTAGTCAGTCACCTCTAAAATGTAGATACTAGATTATGTGTAAAGTCTCTTCCAACTCTTTGGTTCTAACATATTATTTAAGTTCTAGGTTTTCTTATGTACTTCATAGAATGTAGACCCAGGAGGACTATTAAGTGACTTTAATATTCACTTAAATTAAACTGACTAAAATAAAAGTGGTATCACTGTCACCCTGGCTTTGGTTCTGAGTCAGAGGTGACTCATTTCGTCTCCAGCTCGAAGATACAGGCCTCCTCGTAGGGGAACTAAGGCAGTGGTTTGTGGGGGAGAGGGAAAGACTGGAGACTCACTGACCATCTCTAACAACAAAAAGAGCAACTGACTCAAATCACCTGATTCCCTCAGAGTCATCAGCTTCACGCCAGAGAACAAAATAGGTCGTGTGGACGGCCATAGAAGGGCCAGTGCAGTAACGCGTCATGCACTTAAGTTGTTCTCCTCAGTGGAGCTGTAGAGATATCTCTTGAGTCTATTTTAAACATCTCTAATAGCAGAATTAATCTTTGCTCAAAGCACAGTAAAGCTCTGGAGTGTGTGATCTTTTTTTCTCCTTTTAAAAATCTTTCTTTTTAAAAAATAGTCACGTAAGCAGTTTTTTCAAATAAATTTTTAGTCTGAGAATAGACCTAAGAAGCTGGGAGTGAAATGACCTTGGATGACTTGCATGTGGTTAACGTGAAGCAGATAAGAGGGGTGTGTGTGTGTGTGTGTGTGTGTGTGTGTGTGTGTGTGTGTGTGTATTTGGTAATGGAAAAGACCAGTGTATTTAAAGGAATGAACTAACAATTATTCAGCCAACAAGTACATGTTAAAACCAATTCATAGACTCAGCACAATTCCTCAACCTATAGTGATGAACAAGAAGAACTCATTTTGGTGAGGGGAGCTTTTTTTTTTTTTTTTTTTTTTTTTTTTTTTTTTTTTTTTTTTTTTTTTTTTTTTTTTGTAAACTTGAAGACAGACTATAGACTGCAGCTAAATAGGTAGTTCTCAGAATGGATTTCTAGACAAGTGACAATATCACAACTTGAGAACTTGTTACGATTGCACATTCTGGAGTTCTACTCTTGACCTAATGGATGAGAAACTCTGGAGAGGGAACCCAAGGGTCTGTTTTACAAGTCCTAGCGGTGACTCTGATGGCTGCTGGGCCTGTTCTGAGAACACTGACACGCAAATGCTGCAGAGCGAGCCTGCAGATGCGAGAAAGAGGGAACCGTTAAGGCAGGACATAGAATGTATGGCACCATTTCTGCCTTTGAGGCATTCTATCGAAGGCCTCCCTAGTGGCACTATGGGTTAGTGCAGCGCTGTGGAGCTGTCAGTGGCTGCGGCGTGAGTTCAGTGCCCGGCTGGGGAGAATCCCACATGGCGCAGCAGACCTCTCCTGCCTCGCCTGCTGGTCCCCTCAGCAGTGTGTTTTGGTAGATCTGCCTGTTCTGCTCCCCACTCTGTCTCTGGTGAACCTTCTCACCGCCCCACACCTCTAGCCTGCACCCAGTTTGTATGCAAAAATAAATCTTTTAAAAAAAAAAAAAGGCACTCTATCGAGTGGAAGGTTGGTACCTAAAAATAGTACAAGACAGTGTGCTAAGGATTCTTCAGAGTACAAAGGCTAGTAGAAGCTGCATGTTAAGCAGTTTGTTTTCTTGGGTGTGGGGGGTGATAGAATAGAGAGGTTTGAGGAAGGAAGAAGTGGTTAAAGGACACTTGAAAGAAAGAATATTCTGGGAAGAGGAAGCATATTCAGAGCACAAAAGCCTGCAAATTCTTACCCTGTTTGGGTGGGGGTATGCAATTGGAGTGCCTAGCCAGGAGGAGATTATGAAGGAGTGTATTCTGCGGACAGTGGCGACCCTGACCCTACCGGTACACACGCAGCTGTCCCTCCCCCTGCATCTGAAGTATGATTCCCCATCTTCCTCCACGAAGCTGCAAGTCCCCTGATACTTCTCCGACCCTCAGCTCCTGTAATGCTCTTCCCCTTGTTCTCATTCTCTCCCAAGCATGGATAGGTGCCTTGGATAGGCTAGATATGCATCTGCATGTAGTGTCCCCTTTCTCTGGACCATTCTTCCCCGGTCACCCTCATGACGGCCTCAGTTCCTTCACATCGTTGCTGCAAGGCTACTTTCTCAGCCATCCCTGATCGCCCTGTTTAAAACTGAGCCCCCCCGCCCCCGACATCCCCATATTTCCATCTGCTTTATTTTCTCCATAACATTTAACATCCATTGACTTTATTTTTTCCCCTGTCTTCACCTTTCTAGAATGTAAGCTTCACAAAGGCAAAGCATCAGTTTTTGTTTTATTGACTGCTGAGTCCCCAGCTTCTGGAACAGAGACCCTGGCACATACAAAGTACTCAATGTTTATTCAAGAGGTAAATGAACACTCTTTCTGATGCTCATTTCCTCCTTGAATAAATGACTCAAGTTTTCCTTTAAAAATGGTTGTCACTTGTGCTATTTATTTTTCCCTTCCACAGTCTTTCTGACTTACCACCAAACTGTATTTATTCTCCCTTGAGCTAATGAACCCTGCACTGAGTAGTCTGACGGCAGTCAATAGCACACATGTGGTTCTTTGGTTAGTTTTTGGAGCCCTTCGTCCTGCCGTGGGCTTCATGCTGTGCCTGACCTGTGAGGAAGACAGGGGAAGAATGCACTTTGTTCCTTGGCCTTAAGAAAAGATGTCGTTTCATGAAAAAGATCAAACTTGAAACACAACTACCCGAAGTCACATGCCATAGTTCTGCAGCAGGCCCTAAGAGATGGTGGGATTTGGATAGTGAAACAAAAGTGAAACAAAAGGGTAGATTTCAGCAGGAACCTGCTGAATAAAACTCTAAGTCCAAGAATTAAATGCCTGCCCAACTCCTTATTTTTATTTTTTTAAGATTTATTTATGCTTACAAGAACTGGGGATTTAGGCCAGAAGTGCAGGGTGGTGAGAAGATTCACCAGAGACAGAATGGGGAGCAGAACAGGAGGACTGAAATCCACTGCCGAGGGGAGCAGCGGGTAAGGCAGGAGAGGTCTGCTGCACCATGTGGGAAGCTCCCTGGCCGGAGATCGAACTTGTGCTGCAGTGGCTGCAGACAGCTTCACAGTGCTGAGACTCAGCCCATTATGCCACCAGAGAGGCCCCCCAACTCCTTATTTTGAGGGTAAGATAGTAAGAAAAAAAACTAGTGAGTTCAGAAAGGTCTCCTGTGGTATTAGTGTCTCAGAGACAGGGTCTAATTCAACAAACACCTACTGAGCTATGTCAGGCACTCTTTGTATGGTTGGTACTGTAGGGAACAAACAGGAAATTTACTGCTTTCTTGGAGCTTGTATTTTGGGGGAGGGACACTAATTACCCAGGTAGGTAACAAGTTAATTATCTAATGTGATACAAGGGTGATAAGTGCTGTGGGAAAAAAGGAAAGAAAAAACTGGGACAAGGCGGATGTGCAGCCTGGGGAGTACAGGAAAGGGGGGGCTGCTGCATCAGATAACAGTACTGGGTCTTCACTAGGGACTGTTTGGTGACTACTTCTTGTGATTTGGTTTAGCTTCTATTTTTTTTCCCTCAGCTTGACTGCATTTGTATCCTAGCTCCTTTACTTGCTAAACCGGGAATGCAGCAGTTCACAGTGAGCTCCCAAGGCCCCCACTGTCTCAAGTGGAGGGACATCGGCCTCCTTACTGGTGCTGTGAGGATCCCATGCACACCACATAAAGTATCCCCTATAGTGCAGCTCAGAGAAAGTTCTTGATAAATGTTGGTCCCCCACCTCCAGTTTGACAGCAGGCGATCCTGTGATAGATGCCTTGGTCGGATGATCTTTTCATTATTTTTTTTCCCACAACCTCAAAGTTTCAACCCTGCTATGCTCTTACTCCCAAATAACGGAAGAGCACATGTAAGCTGGAGGACTTGTGGGTTTGCCCTAGGCTCTGTCTGCCCATGCCAATCGATGTGGTTTACACCTGGGTGAATGGCACTGATCTCGAACTACTGAAGGAGCTACAGCAAGTCAGAGAACAGATGGAGGAGGAGCATAAAGCAATGAGGTAATGCCGGTATTTTAAAAACAAAAATCACAACACATTCTGTGTACAAGCAACAGCCCATTTCAGAAGGATAAGGTGATGTTTACAATGCTATCCAAACAAAAACCCGATCTTCAGATTCATGCCGGTACGAGACGTCAGCAGCCGCATGTCTGGCCTTCGTTTTGGTGCCTAAGAAGGACTTAGCCACTTAGGGGAGGTCCTGGTCTCGCTTTGTCAGGTGGCCATTTTATCACCTTGACACTGTAGTGATGTCGTAAGGGGCTTAAGGGTGGAGGGTCCCTTGCCTTCCTGCTCACTCAGTCTGAGAGCCAGCTGTTAATATCTTTATGAAGTAGGTTTTATTATGCAAAAGAGCTTCACCATCAGACCCATTATTCCTTTGAAAAATAAAATAGACCTAGAGACTTAGATTTTTTTTCTGTTTGCCAAAGGCACTAAGAAATATATTCCCTTTGTTCCCTCCCCCCCCCCCTTTAAACATCAAATAATACACCATGGAGCTAGAAACGTAAATTTTTTTAATAGACTGTCTTGGTGATTGTGGAACATGTGATGTTTATCATTTATATTTCACTGAGACATAATTTATTACATATCTTCAGTATAAAAAACATTTTAGTTACTTCCTAACTCACTGGTAAGTTCCAGTGGAGTAACCATGAAAATCAATGTTGTAAGTCTCCTCTTAAATTTAGGGCCAGCACTAGTCCATGCATATATAATGAAATATATTTGCTTTCACTAGAGAAATCCTTGGGAAGAACACAACAGAACCAACTAAGAAGAGGTAAGCATTTCTATTTTCCTTTTATTCAGGAATAAAATATGAAATTCCATGTTCTCCCTTGCTTCTGCTGGATACGCAATATTTTACATATACACCATTGCGCTGTTCAATTCCTCTTGTGCTATTTTTTGACCCCCAAATTAAATACATCCACTGGATGTGCAAGTTTGCAATGCCAAAGGCATAGCTGATTAAAAACTGATTATTCAGGTGGTAGCTAATCAATGCTGTATGATTTCTAAAAGGGTTGGGAAAGGCTTTTCTTCTCTGTCATTCCCATTAATCTGTCTCAGTGTACTGTTCCTTTCTCATTTATGGAATTTATATACATCATTTGTGTAGTCAGTATTTCCTTTAAATGCTGTCATAGTTGTATGTCATGTATCTAAGGGGATTTGTTTAGTCCAGCGTATGGAATCAGATATACCTGTCTTGATTTGAATCTTACCTGACTCCCACAGCTAGGACTGTCCCCCTGATAAGGGGAGACTGCCACTTCCCCACTTAACCTTAGACTTGAGACAGGAGTTCGTCTTAGAAATGGTCCTGAGGGATTTTGAGAGTCAGAAGTGCCTCTTAATCATCTCTTTATGTTAATTAGGTATACTTACTATTGAATATATTATTGTTAATACTGTTCCTTTTAAATCAAAGCAATGATGTAGTGGTACAAAAGGGGGGATAGTGAGAAGAACAAACATGTTTTTCAGCCCTCTTTCAAGAATTGTCATCATTTTTATCACCCTTTTCATACATGTTTTTATAGTTATAATCTGTGCAGTCATAGTCAAACAATATTTCTGTTGAGAAAGTATTTCCACACTTCATACTTTTCAATTATAAAGTAACCCCCTATAATTTACTAAATGTTGGGCATGTCAGTATTTTCACTATTATAAATATTTTGTGCTATTTTTATTTTAGTTTTTGACATTTTCAATGTGTGGGTTTGTTTTTTCCATTTTCTCTTCTAACTTGGAACTAAACTGTTGAGGAAGAAGCCTGTGTTTGTTTTTATGAGTCTGAATAAGTACGTACGTGCACACGTGGATATGTGATAATATATGTATATAACACCAAATTGCTCTTCCCCCAAGGAGAGGGTGAACATCCATTTTGAGGGACACCAGCAAGTGTTTTGTTTACCGTACTTGCACTGAAGTTAAGTTGTCATTTTTGAGGGATACTATGTTAGTAGACAAGAGGTGAAGCTTCAATTTCTTTGTACACAGCTTTGATTATTAGGGAGGTTGAACAATTTCACAGATTGCTTAATTAGTCATAGGTCCCACTTTGTAAATTTTCTAGCTTCTCTGCCCATTTGTTTATTCAGGTAACATGTTTTAGTCTAGGTATTTCTTGTATTTACATAGAATCACGTTAAGTTCATCCTAGAACCTGTCACATTTGCTTCTGCTTGTGTCCTGTCACAAGTGTGTTCAGTGGTATTCTCATTGGAGGTGGTAAGTTGTACATGCTCAGGTGACCCTGTATTAACCAGAATTGCTCTGCCGCCTGATCCACCTGTCATGAGCCTCACTGGAATTACAAATCATCTTCAAAACGAAGTGCTTAATTTCTTATATACTGTTGAGTTAGTAAATTTTGGTGGCACTCTTTTTGATCACTAGGAATTTGAAATTTCTATCTCTAGAGTCATTTCGTACCCTACTTGCTAAGTTACAACAATTTTTACACTTTGAGATACTATTCCTGGCTTATTATGATTTCTTTTGGGATCTAGAAAAATATCCGGGAAGTTTGGTAGCCCTAGCTAGTCTTTCAGTGTGGGTCACTCCGCGGAGTGTAGACGTGAGCATGTGGGTGTTTCTTTCCAGTGAGAAGCAGCTGGAGTGCCTGCTGACGCACTGCATCAGGGTGCCAATGCTCGTCCTGGACCCGGCCCTGCCGGCCAACAGCACGCTGAAGGACCTGCCTGCCCACTACCCTTCTTTTCATTCCGCCAGTGACATATTCAATGTGGCAAAACCAAAAAACCCTTCTACTAATGTCTCAGTGGTTGTTTTTGACAGTACTAAGAATGGTAAGATCTGATGGATATTTCTTTTTTTAAAGATTGGATTGATTGATGCATAGAGGAACTGGGGTGTAGGCCAGAGGTGTGGGGGGCGGTGGTGAGAGGGTTCACAGAGACAGAATGGGGAGCAGAACAGTGGATCTACTGAAATACACTGCTGAGGGGAGCAGCGGGCGAGGCAGAAGAGATCTGCTGTGCCATGTGGGAGGCTCCCTGGCCGGGGATCGAACTCAGGCTTCAGCAGTGGTGATAGCTTGATAGCACTGAGACTTAACCCCTACGGCACCCGGGAGGCCCACTGATGGATATTTCTAAACCATGTGATGAGTGGATGTTTGAACAACAAAATTCTGAATGGACATAAATGATTCAGTTTTAAAGAAATGCCTGATAAATTTAAAACATACAAAGACAAGTAAAAGAACGTCTTGTGTCTCAGCCCTGACCTCAGGAAGGAATTGCATATAATTTACTCTAATATAGATGCTCTTCTGTGCTGTGGTCAAGACCTTCAATCTTATGTTTGCTGTATTCTCTTGACTCTGGGTCACTCTGGAGGCCCCTTTCCCTAATATAACTCCTCTGCAAGTTGTTTTCTGCAATTTGGACAGAACAGACCTGGAACAGTCCCACATTATGAGGGAAACATCTGATTATATTGTTCATTTGACCAGAGAGTCGAATTCAGATTGTAATTCCTGTCATCAAGCCGCAGCCACATCTTGGCGATCCCCTCCTCTCGCCGGTCACTGGGCTGCGGGGCCTCATGCCAGCGTCTCCACTCTCGCCTCTTGTCTCTGCCCTTTCTCTGCCGAGCCTCTGCTTGGAGGCCCTGTGTCATTCGCTTCTGTAAAGTGAAACCTGACATGTTCCCGCTGTAACACTGGGTCCTGTTCTGAGTTCCCATGTCTCAGTGTCACACATCCCCGCTTAAATCTTTACAACCATCTTTGACCCGGTCTTCCTTTTGACCTCCATAACTAATAATTAGCCTCATTCTGTTACTTGCTTTTGTTTTTGTAAATGATTCTTAGATTTTTACCTTTCTTACTCATTTATGCTGCAAAAAAGTAAGTTCCTTCACGCGGGCTCCAGCAGTAGTCTCCTAGCTCTTCTGCCTTCCTGGAGTTCTGCAGTCTGTCCAGCACACAGCTGTGAACAAGTAAGAAAGCCCTGATCTTATCAGTTCACTCCCTTTTAGAAGCGAATGATGGGGTAGGTAGCATGTACTTGTTTTTCACATAGATACAATCCCCTTTTCCTGGTGTTCGGCTCTAATTGCCTTGACTGTGCTCACTGGTTCTCAGCGGCCCTCCCCTCTTCATCCCGTCAAAGCTGTCAGTGTCTTCCCAGTGCTCTTCCCTCTCCCAGCCCAGCTCCTTCCCAGCCCCATCTCAAGGTCTGTCTTCTTCACAAAGATCCTGGGCTAGTACATTCACAATGATTTTACCTTTTTTGCTTTCCAGTAGTGCTTCCACCCTAACCTACAAGTTAGGGTTGCAGAGGAGTTTCTAGTGTCCTCATCTTATTTTTCTGTCAAGCAGATACTTTATCACTCAACCTGTTTGTGACCTGGATAAAGTCTAACATAGAGCTTGCATCATGGATCTTAGCAAGATATCTGTCATTTGAATGGAGATTGTAACTTTCCTTGCACACTGTAGACCTGTTTTTCAACTGTTTTGTGCAGTTATTTTTTTGTCTTAAGTTATGTTTTGCATATATAGGGAAAGTTAAGGGATAATCTTTGATGAATTATAACAAATTAACTTATTGTTTGGCTTAATTTAGCTTTGTTAAGTTATTGTTAATGTTTCCTGAAATTAAGGGGTTCTGGTAGTATTTCACCCAATAATTATACATTGTAGTGTCTAGTGAGAGAACCTTGGGTTTTTCTCTAGTTTTATAATATAGTAAAGACGTAGATAAGTTTCAACGTAAATAAAATCTGTGTTAAACTATGGCCTTCTAAACAGTTTTTGAATTCCCACTTGGATTTCTGTTTAACCGCCCTACTTATTATATTCATTCGTTCAGGAAAGGTTTGTTACTCTGAATTGGTTGGTTTTTTTTTTTTTTTTTTTTTCAGTAAAAGGGAATAGCAGAGAACAAAAAAGACCAAGTTCCTGCCTTCATGGAGCTTATATTTCTCATAAACTGTTCTTAGCTTAGAGACATAACAGGCAGTGGCTGGATTTTGCCCATGGATTGCCAGTCCCTGGTGTAGATGAAAAAAATTTGTAGCCATATTTCTTGTTTCAATGACCTCATTTAACCTTTTTCAGTTAATCATTGAGATCTGTTGACTTTTCTTTTACTTTTGAAATGTTATTTCTGACCACTTCATTTGTGTCTTAGACTATTATCAGTTGGATCACACTTCAGCAGTTATGTAATCCAGCCCTGCAGCCTGGACCCAGGTCTCCTCAGCAAAACGGTTTTTCCAGTGAAGCTTATCTAACCCTTTGATGTGTAGGAAGTAAATTTCCTCCTCTGACAATTCACTCTATCTTTGGACTACAGTTCACCTTTAATTTTTATGTTTATTATTTTTTTAAAGATTTATTTATGCATGAAAGAACTAGGGTGTAGGCCAGAGGTGGTGAGAGGATTCACCAGAGACAGAGTGGGGAGAACAGAACAGGTGGATCTACTGAAGTACACTGCTGAGGGGAGCAGTGGGTAAGACAGGAGAGGTCTGCTGCACCATGTGGGAAGCTCCCTGCCCGGGGATCGAACTCGTGCTGCAGTGGCTGCGGATAGCTTCATAGGCTGAGACTTAACCCATTGTGCCACCAGGGAGGCCCTATTTTTACTTTTAATTGAGGTGATGTTTGGATACCCCCATCTAGTAGTACCATAGTGGGTACCATAGTGCACCCAGCACCAATTCACCCATAGCCTGCCACCATAGTCTGTGTGCTTCTTCCCCTCTTTTCCATTACCTCTTTGGTTCTGTAGTGAGCTATCAAGGGTTAGTTTCTAAGCTAGTCTTTATATGACTTAACTTACTTTCTATTTCACATATAAAGTGACACCATCCAGTATTTATCTTTCTCCTTCTGACTTTTTTCCTTAGCGTTATCCTTGCCAGCTCCAGGTGGCAGCAGGTGGCTTGAGTTTATCTTTTTTGATTGCTGAGTAATATTCTATTGTGTATTTATACCCTATTTTGATGCATTCATCTATTCTGGGGCATTTAGGTTGTTTCTATAATTGAGCTATAGTAAATAGCACTGCAGTAAACATTGAAGTGCAAGTTTCCTTTCAAATTAGTGTTTTTGAATTTTGGGGGTACAAGCCAAGGAGTGAAATTACTGGGTTGAATGGTCAATTCATTTGTAATATGTTAAGACATCTTAACATAAGGGCTGACCAATTTGCATTCCCATCAGCAGTATAGGAGGGTTCCCTTTTCTCTGCGTCCTGGCCAGCACTTGTTGTTTCTGGTCTGTTCAATATGGGCCATTCTCAGAGGTGTGAGATGGTATTTCATTGTGGTCTTGATTTGCATTTCTCTAAGAATGAGTAATGGTGAACTTTTTTTTTCACATGTGTATTTGCAGGCTGAATGACTTCTCTGTAGGATGTCTTTTACCTTTGTAGGAGATGCTGTTTTGCTAGATTAGACTCATTGTTCAGTAGTAAGAAAATTAGAGAGCCCTTAGTCTGATACCCAGCATAATACTTTTGTCAGTTCTGTGTAAGGCACACATCTCACAAGTATGACTTTCAGGTCTTCCAAAATCTTCATGGTGAATTCAACAAGAGAGAACTATGACAAGCCTCTGAAACCTCTCTCTAGGGTGATTGCAGCTTTATAATCTATACTCTCCAGACAGAATTGGGCATAATCCACCGAACTTGAGATCTAGCCTGTATGTCTCTTTTCCACCAAGATGACTGAGAAATGGTTAGCTACCTTGCTGAAATTGCATAAATATACCACATCTGTTAGAATTCTCTGTTCTACCGGTGTAGATCAGAGGTGAGAAAGACATAGAGACAGAGAGGGGTGCATCTGATAAATCCATTCACAGTGAACTCACAGGCTTAGCGTGTTTAAAGATCAATAGCTCACTGTGACAGCTTGCTCCTCTCCAGTGCTCACCTACTGTATTTTTATGGTGCCTTTGAGAATCTTGCTCAGGATTGACATCCATCTTGCCAGGCTATCATTTGCAGATCTTGCTTTCCGGGCCCAATGTAAAGAGGAGAATGCAGCCTTCTGACCCCTCTTCTGTTTCTCCTGCTCCCTGAATGTCATTGTGTAACTCCCCTCGGCTTAATGTGCTCTGTTCAGCACTGATGCTGCCTCTCTGGATTCTCTGGGAGGGGCTCTTCCCTAGGACTCACCACTCCCAAGTGTTTGACTCTAGCCAAGCAATTCTCTGTTTTTACTAAACATGTTTTATTAAACGTGTCTGTGACTGCCATTTCCGTCTTTGAGACCCAACGTAAATGTGACTGCTCCAGTGCAGCTTTCCACACATCTGCTGCCCACATGAATCTCGCCTCCGTACTGCAAACTTTAACACGATTGCCTGGTTTCCTTCCTTTGGGTGGGCTATTTTTTTTTAAAGATTTATTTTTAAGTATTTATGCATACAAGAACTGGGGTGTAGGCCAGTGGTGCAGGGGGTGAGAGGATTCACCAGAGACAGTGGGGAGCAGAACAGGCAGATTGACTGAAATACACTGCTGAGGGGAGCACTGGGCGAAGCAGGAGAGGTCTGCTGCGCCATGTGGGCCAGCTTCTGGCCAGGGATCCAACTGGTGCTGTAGTGGTTGCTGATAGCTTTATAGTGCTGAGACTTAACCCCATGTGCCACCAGGGAGGCCTCTGGGTGGGTTATTTTTGTCTCCCCCAACTATGTATTTTTGAGACCATGTGGGGGTGCACACTACTGTACCAGCCCTCAAGATGCTTCATGCACTGTCCTGCCAGTTAGGCTTCATTAAAAATGTGCTTCTTTATTGTATTCTTTATGGTAGTTGAAGATGCCCACACTGGAGTGTCCAAAGGAAACAGCAGACAGACAGTTTGGAGGGGCTACTTGGTATGTTACTTTAAAATTAATTGTATTTTTTCAGCAGACTAGGAGAAAATAAGAGTAACTCAGCAACTTTACCTTGAGAAGATTTGTCTGTGTGGTGCGTGTGTGTGTGTGTGTGTGTGTGTGTGCTTGCGTGCATGCGTGTGTATGCTTTTTATTGATTTTTTTTTTTGGTTGAGTTTTTAATGTTTCCTTTTCCCCTCAGGCTAGCTTACTGGCATTAATGAATGTTGACTTAAGTAATCTTATTTTTGAACCTTGTATGATGCAATGGAGCTTCCTAAGTTTTCTCAGCTGTAAGTTTTCACCACCCTGGTGATGTGGAAAGTGACCGGTGTGTTCCCCCCCTCCCTCCCCCCTTCTTATTTTAGACAACAGATAAAGAAGTCCCAGGCTTAGTGCTAATGCAAGACTTGGCTTTCCTGAGTGGATTTCCACCAACTTTCAAGGAAACAAATCAACTGAAAACAAAATTGCCAGAAAACCTTTCTTCGAAAATAAAACTGGTAAGAGCATCGGTGACACAGCAGTCAGCACAGCACGTCTCATGTAGCGCAGGGCCCCGCTCTGGCGGCCCATCCTGCTCAGAGCCCAGCCAGCTCTCGGGAAGCAGAGGGCCACATTCTCCACATGCAGCCGGAGGAGGGTGTTGTGCCCTGAACAAGGAGCAGCAGCTGGTCTTCCCCCGGGGGAGATTGCTCTGGGTTCCCAGCCTTGTCTCCGTGAGGCCAGTGCCTCCTCGGAGGGTCCAGCTGATTCCCCTTCAATATTCATTGCGGCCATTTTCAAGATTCCAACACTTGTGATCACATTCAGGCATTAGGACCACTGATTTTTAGAGGCTTGCAAGAAAATGAGAGAGGAAGAGTAGGGGTATGTCAGCTTTAGAACCCAGTTCTTCAAGTGACTTTGCTCATGTCTCACTTCCTGGTTTTATTATGAGGGCTCCAAAAAGGGAATTGCCTATCCCTGGGCTCCCAGTCCATTTAGATAGTGTTTATTAAATGTCACTGTGTGCCAGAGAATGTGCTAATAACTGAGTGAATAAAACACTTAATGAATTTGGGGGTGTGGTCACTTCCAAATAACTAAACGCTTGTGCAGAGTGCCATGAGAACACCCGGCTGTAGGTGTGCTGGGGGCTCGAAGGCTTTGCAGAGCAGGAAGCATTTTAGCTGGGCCCTGAACAGAGCAGCTGTTCTCCTGGCAGAGAAAGGTGAGGGTTGGCCGTCCCAGCCGAGCAGGGGACTGGAGGCTTGCACGTCAGCTCTGTTTTGGAGAACAAAGGCCACTGTTCTGGAGGCCAGAGCCCAGGCAGGGGTTTTGCTGGTGCAGAGGTTGAGGCCTGATTGAGACAGATCTGCAAGGGAACCCGGACTTGATCCAGGAGACCAGGAGCCTCTTCAGGAGGAGGACTCCATCTGTTTTTTTAGGGACCTATTAGTAAAGGTGTAGCAGGTGGAGATTGGATGAGAGGTTGACTGGAGGCAGGAAAACCAGTTTGATCACCTCTGCCATAGTCCAGCTAGACAATAGGGTTCCACATGTACCTCAGCAGGGGTGCCAATGATGAGATTGGTTCCAGAAGCAGCTGAGAGAAACCCTCAACACAACCTGGTGACACACTAGCTGTTGTCATTAACCACACTCAGAGAGCTTCATTGGGAGAAGGAAGGAAGCCCTGAGCTCAGTTTGATGTGTAATGCTTAAGGTACTTTGAGGCTTGTGGGAGGAAAAGGCCGTTAAGCCGGACTTGAAGACCGGAACAGCATTTCTGGTCTCCTCCTGGGTAAGGCTGATGGCCCCAGAGCCACCTAGGGCCTGTTCTGTCCCAGAGGCCCTCTCCTGGCTGAGTGTCTCAGGACAGCAACTGTGTGTTCACCTTTATGTCTGTACTGTTTACCTTGGGACCTGGCTCAAGAAATGCACAAAGGAATGAGTGAGAAGAAAAGCTGTGGCTGATAGAACAGCCGCAGAGTTTAGTGTCTTGGACGGTAGGGAAATGTTGTAGCAGTGTGGTTAGACACAGCATTCCCCAGGTTTGTGGCTCCGTGCCTGTGCCTGTGTTCCTCGGACAACTTCACTTCCCCTTTATTTCGTTTCAAGAAAAACCAGAATCCGCATTCTCTCCATCCCCTACAGGGGAGATGGGACTTGAAACTGGCCTCATTTGCAAGACAATAGCCTTGCGTTCATGAAAACTGGTGACTATAGTCTCATACTTCAAACGACCTTTTCTATTCAAGGCCTTCTAGTTTAATATTAGTTACCCTCTACTTTAATTTTCTATAATTTATTGTATGATCGACACAGAATTCATCTTTTGAGAAGTCAGATTTTTCCATTGGTCTTTATTTTCAGTTCACTCTAAATCATTCTGTGTTTTTAAAAATTTTCATTCCTGGTGGGTTTTTGGTTTTTTGATTTTTTTTTTACTTCTTAATATTTGTTAGATCAGTTGAAAACTCTTCCCAAAGCTGTCATGCATATTCTCACATTTGTTTTAATGCGGCGGTGGTGTTGCTGAGTGGGCATGCTCCTCCTTACTGTACTTAAAATCACGTTTTGGAGGTAACGTGTGCGCAATATTCAAGTAGCAGAATGAGAGCATCTAAGTTAAGATACTGAGGCGAGTGGGACAACCTGGACGGGCATATCGAGATGGAAAGGTCTGTGTGGATTAGCGGCATGGGGGAGGGTTTCAAAGGAAAGATGCTGCAGGGGTCCCTAAAGGTTGAACAGGTCATTTGTTTTAGTAGGAAGCGCACTGCTACAGAGCAGGAACAGCATGTGGAAGAGCAGTGCCCAGGGGTGGGAACAGCATGTCGTCCTTCCTAGACTGTTTCCTCAGACCTCTCCAGGGCAGGTTCACCATCACAGTAATTTGTACTAATACTGTGCAAATTCTCCCTTTTGGTGACTTGTGCAAAACCAGCTTATGCACTGTTCTTTTAAAGCATGGCACCCTTTCCTTATTCCTAAATAAAGACTTCAGTTGATTAAACAAGCAACTGTAGAACTTATTTAAGTTATTATTTAAGTTTCAAAAAACACCTAGGATATATTAAGACCTATTGAGTTGTCCAGTTACTACAAAGAGCTCACTTGTTTTCGTTTGTAGCAACTGATATGTTTTTCCCTTAACCTTACACTACCACGTGTGGGTGTATCCATCATAACCTTCTAAATAATGCTAGAGCAATAAACATCCCAAAGTCTCAGTGACTTAAAAATAGCAGAACTTTACATCTCAGTCATGCTACATATCTGTTGTGGGTCTGCTGGAGTTGGGTGAGGAAGTCATTCCCAACTGGGAACTTACAATTAAGGAACCAGACACTTATCAAGTCAGAAGCTATCCATAAATATGGATGCAGCCGCCCAAACTAATTCCAACCTCAGGTGTTTACTATGACCGCTTTTCCTTGCTACCTTCTCTCTCTCTTCTGGCAAAAATAATTAAGGGCCAGCAAACCCAGAGTATTTACTGCCAGAGAGCGAGCAGTTCCAGATGGAACTGATCAGGCTTTTCCAGAAGTGCCAGATAGTGGGCAGCGTGACCGTCACCCTGCAGAAGTGTGATGGTCGAAATAAACCCATTACAAGGAAAGGTCGTGGAGGCTTCTCGGCCCTTGGACAACAGGCGTCTTGTTAGGAGCTCTTGATGGGAAAAAGAAGTTGAGCACTGTGAAGTTAATAAGTTGCATGTCGCATATTAAAGCCTTTGAGTGCTGGCATGAATGGAAAGAGCCAGAATAAGAAGCAGCGCAATGAAGGGCACCAGATTTCCTGTTGCACCAACTAATCACTGAATCCCTCTTTGCCGTTTGGTTTTCACTTTTGGCCACAAAGCCAGACAACTGGTTCCCCTCCATTAACTGTCCACATGTGAGGTTAGGGTTATTCTGGATGGAAGAAGGGCTTCTATGTTTACAGCATTGTTTTAAGAAGCCAGTTTATTTTAGTTGGCAAATTGGTCTATGTTGCCTGGCTGCAAATTCCTGGATTATAGTTGAAAGTTTGCAGCCATCTGTGTGAAGAGCAGTGTATAATTATGCCCTTCTGTCTGCACCAAGCATATTTTTCTTCTCTTTACCACCCCATAATAGTTATTGGAAGTAACTATTGATTCTGGAATGATGTGACTGAATAGGGTTTAGCCCTATCTCTCTGGTTATTGGAATAAAACCTGTCATTTTATAAAAAGTGTTATCTTCATGGATATTCTTTCCAAATGGCTGTGTAATTTTATCATCATAGTTCCTTCAGCAAATCTGAATGAATTTCTTACAATCAAATGAATGTTTACTTGACCACCTTAGAATGTGTGCATTACAAAACCATCAAAACCAAAGATTCCAAGTTTTTTAGATACTAATTAAGATGTCCAGATCTGGGGTGCCCCCTAGTGGCTAGAGAGGGCACGCTTGTCTGACAAGTGTGGAGAAAATCTTTTTCATGTGTATTCGCTTAAACTTGTCATCAGTCTTCCAGTTATCGATTAGTTACATTACAAAGGTGTCTGTGAAGTTTCAAAATAGTTTTTCAGAATAAAAACAGTTTGGATAGAAGCGGTTAAGATAAAGGTATTTTTCCCATAGATTTAAAATTAAATTAGAATATTAAAGTGCTACACTTGTTTATTCTAGAATAGTGCTTCTTGCTGTCCAGGGAGCCCTCAGAGGTGCTGTGGGAGAGAGGGAGCAGGGGGCAGCAGTGGACTCCGTTGGCATCTTCCAGGTAGATGAATATTGTCCCTGCATAGCCAGCCTCCCCTCCCTGCGCACAGGCAGACAGGGTGGTGACAGGTTGTCAGTGGGTGTTTAGTGTACTCCAGGCACTGTCCCAGTGAAGGGAAGCAGTCAGAAGGACAGTACACATGTGTACATTGTGTGGTAAGTGTCCATGGCCTACATAATAAGGGGAAATGATCTAAATGAAATTCTAGCTCCAGTCTTTAGTTTTTGGCCTACATAAATGCAGGAAACTTTGAGGAATGGGCTGTGTATATTCATGTAGCAAATACAAGTGCTCAGAATGAGCCCTCAGTAATTTGTGTTCACTTCTGTTTTATAAATTAAGAAAGAAGGCCGGAGGTTCTGTTGCACGAGCCAGTTCAGCACAGGATTTTGTTGTTCCAAATTAGTGATTTCCAGCCCTCTCTGCTTTCTAGGCTCTGAACAGGGAGAACTAAACTGAGAATTCAAAGGTGTCTCAGTTTTTCCACATGTAACCCCTCTTGTTTTATAGTTGCAGTTGTATTCAGAGGCCAGTGTGGCACTTCTGAAATTGAATAGCCCCAGAGATTTCCAGGAACTGAGTAAGCAGACTAAGAAGAACATGACCATCGACGGGAAGGAGCTGACCATCAGTCCTGCGTATTTGTTGTGGGACCTGAGTGCCATCAGCCAGGTAGGGGGTGCAGGGATTCCTTCAAAAGCACAGATGGGGGCTGTCGACGGTTAATGGTTTATCGGTGACTAGATTACAAAGGATTTACAAGGGGAGCTTTTCTTAATTTTTCAGTGTTAACATCAATCGAAGTGACCTAGAATCAGATCCAAGAACCTTTTCTAAATGGTGTGTTAGAGAAATGCCATGTGCCTGTGTTGTTTTAAATATGGCGAGTCTTTTGCATTTTTCGGGTGTTTACAAAGCAGGCCCCTGGCGGACGGGGCAGAGGGCACAGACGGGAGGAAGAGGGACCACTCTGTGCTTCATCACGCCGAACGCTTTTCTCAGTCGAAGCAGGATGAAGACGTGTCTCCTAGCCGTTTTGAAGATAACGAAGAGCTGCGGTACTCCTTGCGGTCCATCGAGCGGCACGCCCCGTGGGTCCGGAATATTTTCATTGTCACCAATGGGCAGATTCCGTCCTGGCTGAACCTGGACAATCCCCGTGTGACAATAGTGACACACCAGGTGCGCCCTCTCCATCCTCACAGGCTGTGGCCTCCTTTCCTGTCTCACTTTTCAGTTATTTGTCCCTCACTTCATCCCCCTAACCTTCCTCACCTCCACTTCTACTTTCCTTAAACCCTGCTGTCCAGCTCCTTCCTTTTTTTCCAAAACCAAGACCAGACAAAAAACTCTTGCCCACACTCTTTCTCTGTCTTTTTTTTCTGTTAAAAGGATATCTTTCAAAATTTGAGCCACTTACCTACGTTTAGTTCCCCTGCTATTGAAAGTCACATTCATCGCATCGAAGGGCTGTCCCAGAAATTTATTTACCTGAATGATGATGTCATGTTTGGGAAGGACGTCTGGCCAGATGATTTTTACAGTCATTCTAAAGGTCAGAAGGTGAGTACCTAGCTTAGTCATCACTTTGACATATAAATGGTAAGTCAGGAAATCATCAGATGAAATACTATATTCAAATTTGATCAAATGTGCATTTTTGAGTGCTCAGTTCAGGACAGTTAAGTGGGGAGTAAGGGAATTGCTCTCTGGTAGTTCGTGCTTCCTATATTCTCAGATGCTCAGAACCCACTCATTTCCCTGACTCTACATTTGCTCTTTTTTTTTTCTTAAAGATTCATTGTATTTATGCATACAAGGTGGGATGTAGGCCGGAGTTATGGGGCAGTGAGAGGATTCACCAGAGACAGAGTGGGGAGCAGAACAGGCAGATCGACTGAAATACACTGCTGAAGGGAGCAGCAGGTGAGGCAGGAGAGGTCTGCTGCGCCATGTGGGAAGCTCCCTGACTGGGTATCAAACTTGTGCTGCAGTGGCTGCGGACAGCTTCATAGTGCTGAGACTTAACCCGTTGCGCCACCAGGGAGGCCCCTGATTCTACATTTTATATGGCAGTAGTAGAAAAAAGATCAATATGAAACCCCTAGTTGTAGTTACAGTGTCAACAAATAGACCAGGGTAGAAAGGTGACTCAATTTTCTGCTTAAAGACATGGATGATGGGGGAGGGAGAAAGAAAGGCTCAAGGGGATGAATGAGAAGGTGGGGGACCGTGGGGGTTGGGGCACGGATGAAAGTTAGTTCATTGATGGCAACCTGTCTCACTGATTCTAGAGGCAGGATGGAGAGGTGGTTGTGAGCACAGCTATGCAGAAACCAATTGTGTGTGACAGTCCTGGGCAATGACTTGGCCTCTGCTTCCTGCCTGCAATGTGGGGGAGACGGGGTGACCATAGCCATGATAGGCTTCATTGATAAGCTGGAGACCTGCACCTTAGATTTATAAGTCATCGAGCACTGCAGCTGTCATGCACATTGCACAAAGATGCCACTTCGATGGCTGTCCCTGCCCCTCCAGGTGTGCATGCCCCGCTCCCCTGTTCAGGCGCTTCCTCTGTGTTGGGCTGTGGGATGCAGTGTGGAGCTGTGTGTCAACAGTGGAGATACAAAGTCTGGCTGTGCGCAGTAATTGCTGTGCCGGCAGCTCTGTCCTGAGCGCTGCAAGAGGGAGCACAGCAGGTTGAGATCAGAGGGGTGAGGGAAGAGTGCGTCTGAATGGAAATGAACTTTGCAGAGGAAGTAAGATCTAATTAAATGAGGAAAGACAGGCCAAGCAGAACGTGCAAAGGTGTGGAGGCTTTAAAAGAGGGGGTCGCAGGGTAAAGAGCAAGCATGCATTTTGAGAGCAGGTGGGCTTGCCACTCAGCATGTGGTGCTGATGAATTTATCTCAGGCCCTAAAGTGTAGCGATGAGGATCCGAAGTCCATCGCTGCTCAGGGCTTTTTCTCCGCCTTGAGACAGAGTCGTACATAAATACGCAAAGCCGGCATCACTAACACTTGTCACAGAAAAGCAGTAACTTGTGTGGCACACTGTGCACCTGCTCTGGCACACACTTCTGTACCTTGTAAGTCTGAAGTGTTGCTATTTTATTTAAAATAGATTATAAGACTATTATAAGACTGTCAGAGGCTAATCCGTGAGCTGAGTGCTTATCTGCTCTCCTTGACTGGTGGGAAAGAGTAAATGTGCTTTGTGAGGATTGCCACCAGAGCAGGACTTAGAAATGACAGGGGCAGGCTTGCCCGAAGCAGAACATGTCCCCGGAAGGCAGAGAGCCCATGGAAAATGTTAATCATACTAGAGACTTGCGTATTCTGTATTTTTTAAGGCATCCTAATGAGAGTTTTAAAAAGTGTCTTATTTGCCTCGTAGGTCTATTTGACATGGCCCGTGCCCAGCTGCTCTGAGGGCTGCCCCGGCTCCTGGATTAAAGACGGCTATTGCGACAAGGCCTGTAACAACTCAGCCTGCGACTGGGATGGTGGTGACTGCTCGGGTAAGGGTGTGTGCCAGGGAGGTTTGCTCACGTCCAGGGAACCTTTCGTTCCTCACCGTCACTGAACACGCACCGTGATGGTGAGTGTTACTCAGGCATCAGACGCGCAGCGCTCCAGAGACTCCCTACAGGGCGCTACCTCACGGCCCAGGTCACTCACCTTGCGCTGAAGGTGTTTCCCGGTCTTGGCTGTTCTTGAAGGTGCCTTTTCTTGACATTTAAAATATGAAAATCAGAAATACCTCGGTGATGTGCGCCGAAGGACCAGACGTCCCTCCCGCTGGCTCTGATGGAGTGGCCAGGGGGCTCACGGTCACAGGTCACCACAGGTCATCAAGTGCCAAAAGAGATGTGAGATAAATAAATACCCGCTCAGCCTCTCTCCTTCTTTTCTTAGTAACTCAGATTTGAACATCTTGAAATGAGCAAGTTTTCACACTTGCTGCCTTCCAGTTTATAAAGCACCACCCACAATTCATGTCGTCACCCAAGACCCAGGGAACATGTGCACAGAGGCTGTCATGCGTGTGCCCCGCAAGGACGCAGACTTGGGAATCTTAAATACTGGGGTCCACACAGCTTCAAGCTGTCTTTCAGTCAGATCTGTCAGATGCCCTCCTGTAAAATACCGGCAGCTGCAGAGAACGAGCTCGGGTGTGTAGAGTAGACCTGAAATTTTGATAAGGAGGTCTGCCCCCTGCTAGGACATACTTTGGGTAGTTCTGACAGTCTGTGGATTCCTAGCTGCTCCATGCTCGTCTGAGCCACTGAGTGAATTAGAGTTCTATATATCAAATCATGTTTCATTGCAACCGTATCTCATTGTAACTGTCCCAGCCAGTGTCCTTACTAGATCTGATTTTGTTAATTGTCAGTTGGCTCAAAGTTGCAGTTCCGAAGAACCTATGGACGATGGCGTTCAGCTGGAACCTCACGGTACTGCTAGGGTCCACAGCTCGTCAGCAGCAGGACTTAGCCATCTCCAGCCCACTGTGAAATGATGCCTTCCCCCCCCCCCTTTCAGTTTCTTTTCTTCTTAAGCTATACAAAGTCTTCTGCCAGCGACTGGAGTGAACCTTCTCTGACTGAAATTCTGGCATCACTCTTGAAAACGCTATTAAGAAATGAAGAACTATCTTTTTCAAGGTCACAGTGAGGTTCTGTCTTCCTTGCCCCACTGCAGGTAACAGTGGAGGGAGTCGCTACATCGCAGGAGGCGTAGGAACCGGGAGCATTGGCGTCGGACAGCCCTGGCAATTCGGCGGAGCAATCAACAGTGTCTCTTACTGTAACCAGGGATGTGCAAACTCCTGGCTCGCCGATAAGTTCTGTGACCAAGCCTGCAATGTCCTGTCCTGTGGGTTTGATGCTGGTGACTGCGGGCAAGGTATATTTATTGCTGTGAAACACATAAAGAATAAGGGGGTAAAAACCCTTGATAAGTAGAGAGGATTGGGATGGTTGTTGTCATTTAATTATTCTCTGTATCCCTTTCCCAATCTAGCATCCAAATTGATTGTGAGTTAGAAGTAAGAGGAGGATACAGATTTTTAGAAAACAGTAGACACTAAACCGCATCTTTTTCTGTTACTGCTCTAGGGAAGATTTTTTGACTCAGCAAATTACCTTAGTTGAAAATATATGGTGAAGGTTGAATTTGGAAACAATAAAAGGTGACTGATAAATCATTAGGATGCTTCTAATCAATTGATGGCTTATTTAATACGCACTGATAACTTCTTAAAGGAGGTTATTTTGGCCGAAATTGCATTTTTTCAAATGGATGAAAATTGGAAGTTAACTATTAAAATTTGTTGCCAAGAATCACACTGTCTCTGTAACAAGTTGAAGTTGGCCTCCCTGTTGATAGTTGTGATTGTCCCAGGTAGTAAAAGCAGCTCTTGTATTAAAATTTCTGATTATAGGTTTTGATTATTTTGTTATTTAAAGTCACTCTTAGAGAACTAAAACCACAGGAATGAAGGGATAATGGGATTGGGGGAACTGCTTAGGTTTTAAAAAAGTTGTGTTTGTGTTTTTTCCTCTAGATCATTTTCATGAGTTATATAAAGTAACTCTTCTCCTAAACCAGACTCACTATATTATCCCAAAAGGTGAATGCCTACCTTATTTCAGCTTTGCAGAAATAGCCAAAAGAGGAATCGAAGGTGCCTACAGTGATAATCCAATCATTCGACATGCTTCTATTGCCAATAAGTGGAAAACCATCCACCTCATAATGCACAGTGGAATGAATGCCACCACAATACACTTTAACCTCACACTTCAAAGAGCAAACAACGAAGAGTTCAAAATCCAGATAGCAGTGGAGGTGGACACAAGAGAGGAACCGAAACTGAATTCTACGACCCAGAAGTCCTCCCCAAGTTTGGGTAGCCCCACAACACCTCTTCCAGAGGCAGAAGTCCTGTTTGAGGACATTCCTGAAGAAAAACGCTTCCCAAAGGTCAGGAGACATGGTGTTAATACAACTGGAAGCTTCCAGGAGGAGGTGAAAATTCCCCTAGTAAATATTTCCCTCCTTCCGAAAGAGGTCCAGCTGAGTCTCAACAACTTGGATTTGCAGCTCAAAGATGGGGACATTACTGTGAAGGGGTACAATGTGTCCAAGTCAGCCTTGCTGAGATCTTTCCTGATGAAGTTACCGGAAGGTGAAGTGAAAATCTATCAAGCTATGGTAACAGTTCGAAGAAATGACAGTCTGGAGGCCCCGATGGGAAAACAGATTCTCCAGAGCAGCTTGCCAGACAGCTTAGGAGCATCTCAGAGATCACCAAGGATGACTTCCCCATCAGCAGGTGGCCACCACCAGAGCCAGAACCCACGCCTAGACTCTCAGACCCAAAAACTCAGAGGCGCAAGTGTGTTAAGAGAGAAACTCTCATCTCTGATTGATCCCCCTGAAAACCACCTAACAGATGAAAAGAAAGTCACAGGGGAAGAACAAGAGAAAAGCAGAATGGAGGAAAATGTTAGAAGTCACATAGGTGATAATGCAGTGTTGTTACCTGGAAGAAAACTGCAACATTATGTGGACGGCTACCTGGGCTTTTTGCCATGGGAGAAAAGAAAGTATTTCCAAGATCTTCTTGATGTAAGTTCCATCCAGCCTTATTTCTTCCCATGCTCAGGAAAAATATTTTATTATAATAAATTTTTATTATAATCATTTATTATAATAAATGATAATAACAGCTACTGTTTATTCAGTACTTCCCCCGTAACTGTTAACAATAAAAATACTTTATAAGGGCATCTGCTATTGTTATCCTTGTTTTGCTCTTTAGGCATGAATAAGAAAGGGATTCAGCCCGGGGCATATCCTAGGTGGTAGAACAAAGATGGTATCTTATCTTGTGTTGTGATTTTTAAAAAGTGTCTTTGCTTACCTTTTGCCCTCAGAGCTGATATTTTTCTGGCTTTATTGAGGTGCATAGAAATTCATAAGCTTCCCCAACATCACACCAGCACATTGGTTGGTGTGAGCCAGGCCTCAGTTGGGACTCTCTTCCTCCTGTACCCTGTCCTCCGCATGCCTGGTGTCCTTTGTCTCCAAAAGCTATCACCTTGCTCCCTGCCCTGGATGCAAGAAGAGTAGACCATGCGAGAGGCAAAGAACAAGTTAGGAGGACAGATTTGTCAGCAGTAATTGTCATGCTGTGATAAGTACCTCTGTTGAGGTGTGAACAGGGAGTCCACAGGGAAAAATCTCTTATCTCTGCCTCCTCGAGGTAACTGGGGTAAACTTCTGGAGTAAGCTGACCATTGAAGGGTGGGTAGGAGTTGACAGACTAGGAAGATCCTGAGGGCTAGGGCTAGAGCGCACAGTGAAGGAAGCAGAGCCGGGTGTTAGGTTGGGAGAGAAGGGAAGGAAGTGGGGAACTTATTCTCAGTGTCTTCAGAAATTACCTTGTATCTGGCATGGTAGGTGTTTGCTAATTGTTGAATGAAGGACTGCAGAATTCTTGTGTAGGTTTATTTTCTCACTTTCTCTGTTTTTTTTTTTTTTTTTTCCTAACTGAAAAGGCACCATGGGCTAGTGGAAAAATTGCAAGCAATGCCTCCCCCGCAAGAAAATCCCCCAAAAGAAACAGTTGAAAGGGAAAAAGTTTTTCCTCCTTCCTTCCTTGATCTCTCTAGTTGAGCTAATACTGTGGACGGTTTGGTGGGTTTCCTTCCAGCATTTTTCTGTAGACATGCAAGCATCTGCACTGTACGGCTTTGTTTTATGGCAGTAAACTTCACTACTCCTCTGACTCAGTACAGTAGTATGTGGGTCAACTGCCTTGGTCACTGCTGCTGTTCTCTGAACACCTGCAGATTATTTACAGGGTTTTGCAATTTCAAATAGTGTTGCAATAAGTCTTCTTGTACATATATCTTACTCTTGAGGAAGTTGTTATTCCTATAGGGGAAACTGCTGGGTTAAAGGGGCTGGAGCATATGAAATTTCACTGAGTCCTTATAAAACATTGCACCTCTTAATACTTCCTCTAGCATTACACAAGAGTCCTTGTTTCCTCACAAGCTGACCAACAAAAGTTAATACCAATCTCTTTACATTTCGAACAATTTGACTAGCAAAATACTCTCCATCGTCTGTATAGTGTGTTCATATTCTTTGCCTATTCAATTTTGCCTCTTGGTGTTTTTGCTAGGACTCTTTACATCTTATGATTTTAACATTATTATTACATTGTGAAAGCAATTTTGAATTCTAGACCTTGAATTTAAAACTCAAGTATTTCTCGTTTCGATGTCACCAGTGGAAACATATTGAAGGTACCATCAGATTTTACTTATATATTTTCTAAAGGTTGCATTGAATGGACTCAGGAAATCTCATAGAAAATGCCATAAATAAACTTCCATCACCCAGATCTTGCTGTCAAGCCAGTGTTGGTGATGATGTCATTAAAATTCATTTTTGTCCTGCTCTCAAGTTTTTTAAGTGGCCTTGGTGCTTATTTCACTTGCCTTCGTGTACAGTTAGTGAGCAGCCACCAGCACATTACATGAAAGGGCACCTTTATCTCTTGTTCACAAAATACACAAGGTACACCTCTTTACTGTATGTAATGCTGTGATATGTGGGATTCTCTTTTCAGGAAGAAGAATCGTTGAAGACGCAACTGGCATATTTTACTGATAGCAAATTTACTGGGAGACAGCTAAAAGACACGTTTGCAGATTCCCTGAGATATGTAAATAAGATTCTAAATAGCAAGTTTGGGTTCACATCTCGAAAAGTCCCTGCACACATGCCTCACATGATCGACCGAATAGTTATGCAAGAGCTTCAGGATATGTAAGTCTCCACGTGCTCAGAGCCAAGGCGGCTCGAGATTTGTGTCTATGCTGGGCTGTAAATTGATGGTGCTAATTCTGGGTAGCTAATGTGTGAAGGAATCATGGAAGTAAGTGGGAGAGGACAACAATTGTGACCCCACTGGATCTATTTTGAATATCCAGAACTCATTATGTATTGTATTTGGACAGGTTCCCCGAAGAATTTGATAAGACATCGTTTCACAAAGTGCGCCATTCTGAGGACATGCAGTTTGCCTTCTCCTATTTTTACTATCTCATGAGTGCAGTTCAGCCACTGAACATATCTCAAGTTTTCGATGAAGTGGATACAGATCAATCTGGTGTCTTATCTGACAGAGAAATCCGAACACTGGCAACAAGAATTCATGACCTGCCTTTAAGTTTACAGGTGCTGTAATTTTTTCCCTAAGCCATGTGATAATGTATCTTTTCCCCTATAATTTCCATTTCCCTTCTGTTCCCATTTATAGCTAATACAAGTAAAGGCATTTCTTAATATTTAATCAGGCTTTTCACAACTAGTTCCCTTTTAATGCCAGGATTAAAATCTAACTTCAAGATTGTATTTTATGGGATTATTATTATTATTTTTTTTAGGTTTAAACAACTTTTATTTTTCTTTCTTAGGATTTAACAGGGCTGGAACACATGTTAATAAATTGTTCAAAAATGCTTCCTGCTAATGTCACTCAATTAAACAACATTCCACCAACTCAGGAAGCATACTATGACCCCAATCTGGTAAGTGGCATGGGTACTTTTTTGTACAATGGAAAGTGTATTCTTATTAGGATGTTATATTATTTCTGAAGAGCACTGCAGAAACTGGAAGCATGCTCTATGTTTACATGTCTTTGCTGCAAAGTAGTAGCACAGATAACCCAAAATCACTTGTATCTTTCATTGGAATACCTTTTTTCTTCCCCAGTAGATATTAAGCTGAGATTAGTTGCTTTATTTCTGTTCATCCCCTTCATTAAGGATGACTGACGATAACCCCAACACATTTTAATTGGCCTGGGAGGACAATCCCGAGGTTAAAACCAAGGAGATATCCGTCAGATAGAGTACCATCTTTCATCAAAGCAAAATCGCTCTGATGCTGGCACTTTTAAATCTTACCAGTAATGGCAGTGGATGATTCGCGCACAACTGCATTGGGGTGGCAGTTGGCTAAAGTGATTGGGAGACTGCTAGTTATAAGATACATCCCAGTTTTAGTGAAGTGAAAAAGAAAAAAAAATGCATCTAAAATTGATGAAGCAAGAGCATGGTACAGCCATTGTCTCTTAATCATATCCACTAATATGATGCTTATGATTAATTTTTACTTATATATGGACAAATGTTTAGGGAATTATGTTGGGGAATATAATAATTTAGGTTAGGGAAAATAGTAGAAAGTGTGCTGGCTTCTGACTCATCCCCTGCTGTATAGAACGTGCAGAAATGTGTTCTTTCTTTTAGAGATTTCATTTATTTTTACTTAGAAGAACTGGGGTGTAGGCAGAGGTGCAGGGGGTGAGAGGGCTCACCAGAGACAGAGTGGGGAGTAGAACAGGTGGATCCACTGAAATACACTGCTAAGGGGAGTGCGGGCAGGACAGGAGAGATCTGCTGCGTCATGTTCGTGTCAGCTCCCTGACTGGGAATTGAACTCAGGCTATAGCTGTGATAGTGCTGAGACTTAACCCCTAGGCCACCAAGGAGACCCCAAATAAACTATTTAGAGCATGAATACTAGTTACACTGGCAATACTAGTTAACATCACTTGACAGAGCTCTTAACAAGGGTGTTGGCTTCATTACTGCAGTTAACTGGGATCACACATAGGTTAAAATGTTTTCTAAGTGAACTATAATAATTCATAAGTTAGCTCAATGAGTATCATATAGCCCATTTCAGTACAGTTCACAATAGAAATTTTCTTTCTGAAAAAAATAACATGACTGTTTTTAACAGATGGTGTGTAGTAATGTGTAATTAAAATACTACTATTTACTAAAACAGGCAGTTAACCTGTGGGCCGTTGTATGCCAGTATGAGTTTTTAAAATACTGCATTAAAGTATTTATCTTGATTCTGAGTCTTGGGTACCCTGTTAAGTTTGTGCCTGAGCTGAAGTCTGTGCTCACCTCACGCTGGTCTTGACTTGGATGTACTGTTTGTATTTCCTCACAGCCACCGGTCACTAAAAGCCTAGTAACCAACTGTAAACCAGTAACTGATAAAATCCACAAAGCATATAAGGACAAAAACAAATATAGGTAAGTAGTACATATATTTCTCTTTGATTAGTTTAAGATAATTATAAGTCTGGCTTGTTTTCATAATTTTACAGTAGTTTACCTATGAAGCATTCATTCAGATTTATGTGAGACGATTTCCTTTAGTAATATTGAAGGATTTCATCATTGTGAGGCTGTTGTGTCTGTTCAAATTTTATGACATGTTTTCTTATTGAAATTTTGTTTTAATATCCACATAAGCGTTTAAATCCTTTAAATATGTTTTGATAATTAGGTTTGAAATCATGGGAGAAGAAGAAATTGCTTTTAAAATGATTCGTACCAATGTTTCTCATGTGGTTGGCCAGTTGGATGATATAAGAAAAAACCCCAGGTACTGGTTTTTACTATTAATAAACTTAATTTTTGAAGCGCACTTTTAGTTTCACAGCAAAATGGAGCACAAAGTACAGAGAACTGCCAGAACTTTAAAAATTATCTTTAATCACACAAATAAACATAAACGAAAGACAACAGAACTAGATAGAAGGGAGTGACTACTTTCTGTTTGGTGCAGATGGAAAACGCAGTGTTTGAAGTACAGGTAGAGCCATGCATTGAGATGGTCCCTGCGCAGCCCGTGTAGAGACGTCTGAGAGTTGGGTGATGAGGGCTGTTCAGCAAGGCGGAAGGGAGGTCAGAGAGCCCAGCCCGCCTACCCTTTCTAAAATAAACTTCTAGAGAAATTGTTTTGGTGACTAGATTTATCTTCCTAATTCAAAGTAAAGTTCAGACTAGTTTCCGAGGAAAAAGAAATGCCACCACAGATGTTAATATTGGCCCAGAAAGCTTCAGTCATTCTTTGGGGGTGAATAAATGTTCAGGTTCCATAAGCCTTGACTGTATTAAGAACACAACAGCTTTCAAAGGGCATTTGGAAACAACTGGGGAAATCTGAATACACACTATTATGACCTTACTTTTTTTTTTTTTTAGCACCGCTTCTAAAATAAAGTCATTCTCCTTTATACCACCAGACAGTTAACACACACCCAAGAAATTTAACAGACTAAATAATACCATCTACTAGGTGCATACGTTGTATTTGACTGACATGTCTATCTCTTTGGTATCCTTTATTGAAAGCAGTCCCCGAGTGTAGAGAATAGATAGAATAATGAACTTTCACAGCCCATCACTCATCTTACTTTTTTAAAAAAGATTTATTTATTTATGCATACAAGCTGGGGTACAGCCCAGAGGCGTGGGGCAGTGAGAAAATTCACCAGCGACAGAGTGGGGAGCAGAACGGGCAGACTGACTGAAATACACTGCTGAGGGGAGCAGCGGGGCGAGCCAGGAGAGGTCTGCTGCACCATGTGGAAATCTCCCCGGCCGGGCAACGAACTCATGTTGCCACTGCCGACAGCTCCACAGTGCAGCGCTTAACCGCTGCGCCACCAGGGAGGCCCCCATCACTCATTTTAAATAAGGAGTAATTTATGATTTATCTTGTTTCATCTAAATATGTCCACTCCTTCTCTATTACTTCCTGTTTATTTTTAAGCAAATCTCAGATATTGTATCATTTTATCTGTAAATTTGCCTAGATATACCTCTCTCTATATTATTATATATAGAATTAACAAAAAAATACCATATGTATTCCTTTAAAAATTAACAAAAATTAACAAAATACCATATGTATTCCTTTAGATGATACACTATCTGGTCAGGGTACACATTTCCCAGTTGTCTTTTATAAGCTTTTATGTTATTAAGTTTCTTGGTCTGAAGTGATAGCAAATAAATCCATTGCAGTTAAGTGTGTAGGTTCCCCTCCATTTGTCTCCTTCTTAACTATGCCTCTGTGTGTGTGTGTGTGTGTGTGTGTGTGTCTATTGATGTGATGATGACTGGGTTATACCATAGCCCTCCCACATGGTGGCCCTCTCTGATTATATCCCAGTTGTTTAAAATTATCTGTATCCTTTATTTCCTGTAAACTGGTCATTGGAGATGAGAACTTTATTAAATTTCAATTTAGAATGTTAGTAAATTTTAGCAAGTATACTTAGGAAGTGTTATTATCCCTACCTGCTGCTTTAATGGACCCCAGTTTAGTGACTTGCGTCGAAAGGAACTTGAAAGAAGTAGGGAAGCATCTGCTTTTTTTCACCAAAACTAGCTTCTCACAGCTTGAAGACATGTTAAGAAGAGGTCACCAAATTCATAGAGCTTGTATCTGTGAGACACCATCCCTATCTCTATTATTCACATGACTATTCTTAGCAATGTAACTGTCAGCTTGGAGAAACTGGTTTTAGGTACTTGCCTTCTAACAAAATGCTCCAGTCAGTGAACTACGTTTATAAACAGAAACCATTAAATGAATTTATTCTCATAACTAGAAAACATGAATTGTTCCAAGATTATTTTCTCTAGTTCTCTGTTTTTCACGAACTATTACTTCCCCAAAGAATTCTATCAGCAAACTTGGGACATAAGCCCACTTAAAATATACTTGGGATCCACAGTTCTTGTCTTGTTAGGTCAGGATCATCCTTATGATAACCAGTGACTCTGGTCTCTGCCATTTCCAGGAAGTTTGTTTGCCTGAATGACAACATTGACCATAATCATAAAGATGCCCAGACAGTGAAAGCAGTTCTCAGGGACTTCTACGAATCGATGTTCCCCATACCGTCCCAGTTTGAGCTGCCAAGAGAGTATCGAAACCGTTTCCTTCATGTGCATGAGCTACAGGAATGGTGAGTTCTTGGGGGGGGGGGGGGGGACATGTGTGTGTGTGCGTATATTTTTAGAATGATAAAACTTTTTTTTTAAGATTTATTTATTTATGCATACAAGCTGGGGTACAGACCATGGGAGTGTGGCTTCACCAGGGTTCACCAGAGACAGAGTGGGGAGCAGAACAGGCAGATCATGGGAAGCACACTGCTGAGGGGAGCAGTGGGCGAGGCAGGAGAGGTCTGCCGCACCATGTGGGATTCTCCAGGCCAGACCTCAAACTCGCGTTGCCACTGCCCACAGCTCCACAACACCGCGCTTAACTGCTGCGCCACCGGGGAGGCCCATAGAACGATAAAACTTCTTTAATGTGTTCTTCGTTCTAATTTCTTTGTAAAAATACATTTCGTGTTGGAAATGTGTATCATATTAACATTTAGAATTGCCTTCAGGGTTGGGTTTCAGACCTTGTCTTTGCCAAGCCAGTGTATTAATAACTCACTGGTAACAGTGATTGTACTCAGGGTGACCTATTTGCTTTCTTCTCTCGAAACAGGAGGGCATATCGAGACAAACTGAAATTTTGGACCCATTGTGTACTAGCAACATTGATTATGTTTACTATTTTCTCATTTTTTGCTGAGCAGGTAAGTTTCATATGTTTTACATGGATATAAAACAGTTTTTCTTGGCATGTTAGAATCTGGTTCTTTTAGAAAAAGAAGTTCACAGTAACTAAATTTCTCCCATTGGCTTATTGCTTGTATTTCAATATTTCAAAATATTCAGCCAGCAAACATAATAGCCTTTTATTCATTTGTCTTATAAATCCACTATAGTGTTTTTTTTAAATACTTGGAACTTAGTAGATTAATTTGTAGACTTTAAGCTAAAACTGAAAAGCTCTAAATATTTTTCATCAAAATCCACCTAGAATCTCATCTGATACTAATTTTTCCTGGGTTTCCAATTTTCTTTCTTCTGACCGCCCTAAAAGTGACCAGTGTCTTCTCTTCAGACCTCCCTGTGTAGACAGTGCCCTGTGTGCGCACATGGGTAGGCTCCAATCCCATTGCCTTTGAATTGCTGCAAGTTCCCCAGTGGCCACTCATACAGCCTCTCTCAGGTGAGGGTTTAGAAGTAGGAGGGAGTTTTGTGAGGTAAAACGAAAGGGATACGAGAATCCTCGTCAGGCTGCGGTTATCAAATGCTCTGGAGAAAAAGGACTGAAGAAGCCAAGGGAGGGTGTCTGGGCTGACCTGACGCTTGTGGAGCGAGCTAACCTCATCTCAGCCTCCAACTGAGATGACTGAGGGGAGCCTTTCTGGCTGTCACCATGGGAACCTCACACTGGGTTTACTGAAACCAAAGAGCCAGAGCAATGAGAGCTTTAGGATAAACCACACCCGAGCTTCCTGCAATTGGGTGGAAGGAGTCCTGCTGCAGGCAGACAGGACTGCAGTTTATTTCACCTATTTCTCAGGAAACAATCTTGTTCTGGATATTTGTTGCCATTTTCCTGACAGGCAAAAATCTTAGGAAAAGTCTTTAAAAGACTATCCTTTCTGAATAGGTATCCCGTGAGGTACCTGTGTGTCTGCTGTGTGCTGGCCTGTGATGGGGTGGGAGGGACTGTGGCTGAAAGGAGCAGCTGGTGGTAGTGAAAGGGAACAGGAGGGTCAGCCCTTCATCTGTGGCATCTGTCTGCAGAGCACAGGAACCTGGGAGGCAGGAGAGTGAGAACAGAGAGGGAAAATGAACCCCCTGTTCTCTACTGACTTGAATCAAATTCCTTAACCTGGACCGCACTCATAAACAAGCCAGCCCTGGCTGCGTCTTCCTCTGCTCCACACCTTACTCATCATCCAGACCTCATGGCGACTTAAGCTTGAGCAAAGCTCTGCTTCTACCTCAAGGCTGACTAGGGCCAGGGGGGGTCCCAAATTAAAACCATTAAAGAACACATTTGGCTTTTTCTCACTGAAATGTCATTATGATGGTGGTCGGGTTTTCTATTTCAAATATGTCATGGGTATACTCTTTCTATGAGAAAGAAATGTTCAAGTTCTAAACGCTAATTTACAGATAAACTTATGTATTACAACCCATTTATAAATTGGGTATGGGGGAAAATGGTGATAGGATTTTAATATAGGTTTTTTTTTTCCACTTTTAAGAACTCCATATTACATAGGTAGTCATTTTCAAACCCAGACAGTGTCTTAATGGCTATACAGCGCCAGTTTCCTCCAACAGAAAGACTTGACAGACAGACAGCTTGAAAGAAAATGTGCTTGATGATGACTCTGGAAATCTGTAGCCATAGGTCTTTTTAAAAAATGAAGTTTGGGCCAAAATAATTTTAATCCTGGTGAGTTTAAACATCTTGTGGGCACATATCTTGGCTTACGGACCCTACAAAGCCAAACAAAATTAGTGTTGGTTTTGTTTGGGGCTGGGGATGATGGAGACTTATTTGTTGTCTTGTGTTTGGTTTTTTGTTTTTTTTATGTTTAATGTTATGGAAATGATTGAGGTCGGAAGAGTCTCAGAAAGAAAGTTTAATGTACTTACAATCTTTCGTCAACACAAAGCATTAAAATTACTTTTCTGACTGCCATTGTTTAGTTAATTGCACTCAAGCGGAAGCTATTTCCCAGGAGGAGGATACAGAAAGAAGCTAGTCCCAGTCGAATCAGGGTATAGAAGATCTTCATTTGAGAATCATCTACCTCAGCATTCACTGAGCATTTTGAAACTCAGCATCACAGAGGTGTCTTCATGATGTGATGCTCAGCCAGCTTGGCCCGAAGAAGAGACATCCAGTCCCACGCTCGTATTGTGGCATGAGTATAGCACACTGACCAGGAACTATTTCACCAACACACCAAAAACTTGTATGTTGAGCAGCTCTGAACTGGTCTTCCATGTAAAGCATTTCCTCACGGACCTGTCATTTTTTCTGTGAAAAGGCTCACCAGTGAGAGATGGCTGCTTAAGTCCCTACCACAACTATTGCCAGCGAACTTGAATATGCGATGCCTACGCCAGCTTGGGAGCACTTGCTAAGAGCCCCCATCTTTGCATTCCCAAACCCTTTTGCTATGGCTTTACATTTTTGTTTTTCTTCTTCCCATTTCTCATTTTAAAAATAAGTAGTTACTGAGTTAATTAGTAATTCTTGCTTCTGAAAATAATGAATTGGGATATCTACATGTTTTTATCGCTGTTATTTAAGTAATGCAGCAGTATCACCTCTTATTGGCACTACCTAAATTACAAATTTTATTAATGTCTCAAACCACTTACAACTGACATGCTCAACTGACTTCTGAAATACTCTGTGCTTGTTTACTTTCAGCCCGTAAGGATACTGTGATTCATGCAGAGGCCTCATTATAAAGGGCTAGGGTTAAGTAGCAGAGCTGCTTTCCAGATGTAATTATGTTTCGGAACTGTACATATTAAAACAGAAGTGCCTCCTTTTAGAAAAGAGTAGTGCTGGGGGTACACTGCAGGGCTGTCTGCTTCATACTCATCAGGATCGCCCGCTGATGCTCTCTCCCCATCAGTTTCATATGATGCCCAGGGGTCAGCAAACTTTTTTCTGAAAAGAGCCACACAGTAAATATTTAACAGTCCTTTAAAAATGTCAAAACCATGTTTAGCTTGTAGCTGTATAAAAACAGAACTCCAGCTGGATTTGGCCCACAGGCCAATGTTTGCTGACCACTGAGAACGAGAGTTAATATTTTTAAGTATCCGAAGGCCCCGATGTTCAGCCATATTTTATTTATGTCATACAGTGGATTTCTGGAGACCGGATTCCATGAGTCCTTTCTGAACTCTACAGGTATTTTAGATCATGATCTCAACAGTATTCTTTCAAAATGGCATACCTATTTTGTAAAACGAACTTGTAAATACTGTATTTGTGCTGTAAGAGTTAATGTATTTCAAAAACTGAAGTCTCATAAAAACTTATGTTTTGTCTGATGCTGTGACTTTTAAATCTTTGAGGAGTGAGTTTATTGATACCCAGATTCAGCAATCGTTAGCGTCCTTACACCCATTTCAGGGTCTGTGCTAAACTACCGAAACTGAGTGGAAAGCATTATATGGAGAGTATTCTAGCATCCTGGAGAACGTCATTTTATTGGGGGAAAATAAATTCTAAATGGAAATTTTTATATTGTAAAAATTTAGGGTATTGCTGGGTGGCATGCTAAAAGTGCAGAGAAGAGAAGGAAAACATTGTCTATCGTCTCTTAAGGCGACCACAACCTCACCCCCATGCCTGGCTCATTATCACAAGAAAGGAAAAATACAGACCAATGTATCTGAAGGATTGTCAAATAAAACGGTGAATCTCAAAAAAACAGTTATTCCCTAAAGGAGCGATTCTTTATAACCAAGCTGCATCGCCTGTAGGAATGCAAAGTTGATGCAATATTTGAAAATCATAATTCATATCAGCTGGATCAAAAAGATAAAACCACATGATCATCTCCAGGGATCTTTCTCTTAAATAGATTACTAGGAATTTTTAAAAGCAGGAGGTCTAGCAAATGACTTCCCATCTGTTCAATAGTTACCAAGATTTTGCCTCACTTGTTTGCTCTAGTTTCATATTTTCTTTGTTGATCTACCTTTAAGTAACCTCTATTCAATAGTCAGGAGCGCTCTAAGTTGTTTAGGCAGGTGAAGGCTTCTTGAATAACTGCTCCTTTGTCCCTTTTGGCCTAATTATAGCTATGTCTAATTGAGCGCATTCTGTGTGCTAAATGCAGACATTAACTCAGTCTGCTCAAGGATAAAAAAAACAGGTGCAGGAGACAGATACCCTGTGAGGGCTGTTACTCCACACCACCCATGGCTGCCTCGCTGTGTGTCAGCTTTCCTTGCCTCGGTGGGGTGATGACAGCTCCTGACTCACATCCCCGGAGAGGCAGGAAGCTCCCTTGCTAGCTCTAAGACAGAAAATCCCGAGTGGAGATTTTTATCAAAAGAAGGGGAGGGATGTTGGGCTGACAAAACACTCCAGTTTCTCAGAATAAAGATTGGGTGAAAGACCAGGTTCCCGGATTACTCAAATTGGAGCAGGCTGTCATACTTGGAAGAGTCAAATCTGTTCATTAGAATACAGCAAACTTACACAGTTTTCATTACTGGGAGGATTCAAAGAAATGTTTGAAGCTTTAGTATAATACCTGCCATCTAATAAATGCTCCATAAATGGTTCACAGTCTTGGTTATTGTGGTTCACAGTGGATCCCGAATTATCTTTCTGAACTTCTGCTTTTCCTCCCCTGCCAGTCTCACCTCTGGCCACACACTGCCAGCCACATCACATTTCCACAAATGTACTTTAGTGCCTCCACACCTTTGCAGAAACAGATCTTGATGCTTAACCTGGCTTCCCCTTCCTTACCTATTCATTAAACTCCTACTCACATCTCAAATTCCTCAATTCTTTGAGACCATAAGGATATAAGGAATGTACCAAAGGTTTTAAACAACCATGACAAGATGCTACATCACTGGTTACTAAGGAAAGTGAGAACATATTTTGTCAGGAATTCAGATAACTGGAGTAAGTGGGCGATGATCTCTATGGAGTGATGATAATGTGGTTTTCTAAGAACACAAAGACTTCATTGAGGCAATTTGAAAGAATAATTAGTCAATAAAATGCTGAAGTTCTTGTTAGATCAAAGGAGTAAAACATGATTAATAGCAAATAAAACCCCTCAAGTTGGTAGTAAACTCGGGCAGGTACAAAGGTGAAATATTTTAAAATTATTTTGGAGAAAATAGATAAATGCAAAGAACAAAATGGAAGGAAATAATACTTCTAATGGAAAAGTATGTATTTTGGTAGTGAGATTATGAGTAAATTTCATTTCCTTCATAAATCTTCCTCTAAAAATTGTTTTTTAATGAGTATTCATCACTTTTGTAACTACAATGATTTAATATTAAATGTTAGGTAGACTCAAAATGACCCATTTAAATTTTTTAGTGGAAAGTAGAATGCTTTTTATTAGCCAATCCTAGGAAGGCTAACTTTGATAATCCATTAAATGCCCTAGGTTCCATTATAAAAGACTTCATATGAAGAAACTCATTTAAATTCTATTTTTATTTAGTTGGATAAGGATTAAAATTTGAACTTTGAGTGTAGACAAGTTCTTATTTAGAACTAGAAAAATAAAAAGATGACATAATCCAATCTTGATTATTCATGGAGCAGGTCATTCGCATCCTTTGTTCCTTATTTCCTAATTTTTCACACATTTGTTTCCTAACATTGAGAAAATAAGGCAATGGCGTAAGTAAGTCAGCAGATGGAGATGTTGAGCTTCACCTGTCAGTGGACAAACCAGTTAGGTTGTTTGTGAGAGTAGCCTGGGGAATCTTTAAAATGCAAATTTCCAGTCTCCACCCACAGAAGTAATTCGGTAGTTCAATAAGTAAGTATACCAAGAACTTAATCTTACCTGTGATGGAGAAGTATAAAAGAAGGCTATAAAGAAATGCCACTTTACATTCACTGGAGTGGGAAAATTAATAAATATGGCTATACCAAGAGATAATTAATATACCCAACAATGGTGTAGGGTAAATGAAGATGCTCAGGTTTTTATGCTGCTGGCCTCTGTGGCTATCACCTGTGGCCTTGATTGTGCTAATGCAGGAGTGTGGGCTTGGGGCCCTCCAACCTTATAGTGGACACCTGGAGTATGGTGTGGGCATGCTTAAGTGTGCACACCTGAGCCTGAAGGCTGATGCTGTAAGGATGGCATTACACAAGGGGCAGTAAAGGCAGAAGGGCTACGAGAGGCCGAGTGACCTCAGGGGGTAGGACCACAAGCACCGGCGGCAGGAGAGAGCCCAAAGAGAAAGAGTAAAGATTCTCAGGGGGCCAGGAGACTGCTGCTTGCCCTGCACCTGGTTGGCCCACTACAAATGGGAACTCACTCTGTGCATCGGTGTATAAATTAGAAACCAATTTCCTGGCATCACTATCTCCTAGCCTAGCAACTTCACAGCTAGCTACTCTAAAAACTTTAGTATTTATGTGTGAGATTAGAATATTCCCAGCAGCACTGTTCATATAGGCTGCAATCTGAAAATAACCTATATGTCCAAGGACAAAAACATCAATGGATAACGTGTGTGGAATATTATACAGCAGGAAAAAGGAACTATAGCCACTTGTAATGATATAGATTCTCTGAGGGGCAAGCTAGTAAATAAAAAAATGAGTGGCAGAATCCCATGTAGAACATGGCACAAAACTAAGCAAGGATTTTTTAAGGACCCAGATACGAGGCAACAAAACTTAGAAAGTGGGAAGAACAAATGATTTACACAAAATTCAGAATAATTTTTTAAAATATCCTTGAATGTCTCAGTGAATGGGGGCAATGGATTTCCTGAGCTGACTCCCAGGGTTCCGGTGAAGTTCTACTTCGCAAATTTAGGTAGTGTGTTAATCATGTTTCATGACATGTATTATTTTGCAACTTTCAAATATTATTTAAAAAATTCAAAGTAAATTATGAAAAGAAACTGAGAAACAGGCCGCATCAGCACTAGCGCTTGGATGCAACAGCAGGTGCCCTGCATCAGAGGCCTGGGGCATCAGTCCACGGGTAGGGGGCGGAGCCCTGCAGTCTGCTGTGCGCTTGCGCAAGAGCCCAACCAATCAGCAGCTTGCTGGGGGAGGTGGGGCTGGCTTTTCCCGCCTGACGAAAGCCAAGTTACCTCAGAGAGGTGTCGAAGCAGCTGGACCTCAGAGGGGCGTCGAAGCAGCGAGAAGGCTCATCTCCAGGTGAGAAGCCGGAGTGGCGGGGCCTGGCGTGGCAGACATTTGACTGGTCTCGACTTTGGGGTTGTTTCATTCTTTTTCCAGTGGGGTTATATATTTTAGGCAGTTTTCGGTGTGGGAGTCCGGGCCGCAGTCACTCTTGACTCGTGAGGTAAATCTCGGCAGAGTGGACGCTGGCAGCGAGCGCCTGGCGTCGGGCAGGCCGGGCCTTGCGCGGCGCGGGGCGCGTGGGAAGGCTCGCGGGGGCCGGGGGCCGGGGCCGGGGCGGTGGGTCTCCGCGCTCCCGCAGCCCGTGAGAAACAACTGAGTGACGAGGGCCCCTTGGGGGTCCCCGCGGGCTCGCGCTTCGCGCGAAAGTCGGGTTCCGGCGCCCCTTTCCGTGCCTGTGTTGCTGTGAGCCTGTGGGCGCCCCTCCGGCCCTCAGCACCGCGTCGTCCCTGAGACAGCCCGCGGCCGCCCGAACCCGGCCAGGCGTGAGGGCCGGGGCCCCGCGCGCCCGTGGGGGGCGGCGCTGACTGGGGCGCCCCGGAAGCGGCCCGGCGTGTCCCTGGGCCCGACGCCGCGCAGGCCGGCTGCCCGGGCCGAAGCCCCCGTTTATTTAAAAGGCGGCCTCGGGCGAGAGGCGTTGAGAGGCCTGTTTGCAGCCAGAGCCGTCGCGCCATGGTGCCGTGCGGGCGCAAGCACTCGGCCCGGCCGGGGAAGGCGGCGCTGGAGGAGCCCGCCGCGGGGGCCTACGACTTCGACAGGGAGGAGCGGAAGGGGCTGAGCTGCTCCGACGAGGACGCGGCGCAAGGTACGGCTGGGCGCGGGGGGCAGCGGCCGGGCCCCGCGTTCCCCGCGAGGCCCCTGCTCCTTCAGCGGCCGCCAAACGCCGGCAACCTGAGGGGACGCGCCGTCCTTGCTGCCGCCCGCTCGGGCCGGCGCGTGCCGTCGCCGCCCTTGCTTGGATGGGGCATGCATGCTCGGTGCGTGACTCGGGGTGCTAACAGCAAGGCCGCCCTGGGTGCCCGGGATTTAGTGGGGGATCCGGCTGCCGTTGCGCCGGCGCGCGTGTCTGCGGGCACAGCGGAGAGCCCAGCAGCTCCTCGCAGTGACGACACCACCCCATTGGGAATGACCCCGGTAGCAGCTTAATTTCAGAATACTCACCTGTGTTCTGTTGTCGGTGCAGGGAAGGTTTCGGCAGCTGAGAAGCACGGGAAGAAAAGGACGTCTGCAGGGATAGTTGAAGACATGGGGTATGTGCTCCGACTGCTTTCTGCCTGCGAATCAGGTGCTTTAAGAAATGCTTGTTTTGGTCGCCCCTGGAAAGTGTGTGTGGAATACGAGGTGATGTTTCTTCCAAAAGTAGTAGTATGTTTTATGGATCCTTGATTAAAGGTTTTTTAATATAATTTTCTCATAGGGGTGAAGTGCAGACCATGCTGGAAAGATTTGGAGGTATGTCTGAGGGGACGTTTGCATTTAATTGGAATTGCTTTAGGCCGTCACTGCGTCGCAGGAAATGTTAGCCAGCGGGCTAGATGAGTGCTCGCTGGTGTTTTTTCTGGCCTGTGACTTGGTCTGAATATATGTGAATCAGTTCATAGATTTCCTTACTTAGCCTTTCTGCTTGTTGAGGTGAAGAGGGAGAGTGCTACTGAAAACGGCGAGGTAAGGATGGTGCTCTATTTTATACACTTAAGAATTTAGTGGACTGAAATTTTAGAACAAAAATGGATGTGAAGAATCTCTGCCCTCTGTGTGTGGACTCTCTTCACAGCCTGAGTGATACAGCTATACCTGTCTGTATGTGCCAGTTTATTTTCTCAATTCAGTTATTTTCTATGACATTACTGTGTTGCTTTCTTTAGGAGAGGCAGTGTAAATTGAGCCTTTAAAATAACTATTTTTACATTATTAAGCTATGTAGTTGCGATTAAAGACAATTTTGTAATCTAGTAAGATGTATAATTAGACAAACAGTTCAAACTTTAAATCATATGTCATATCAGTTACATCAACCTTGTTAGGGGAATAATACTTTTAAAAAGTCAGTATTTCACCTCTGAAAGGATTATTCCATCAAGTCTTGAAAGAATTGCTCTCTGGTGGTGACGCAATATTTGGTTGGTTGTGTTAATAAGTTTTACATATTGGAAACTATAGAATATTTACATAATAGTGCAATTATGTTATAATTGTTGCAAAATAATTGCCAGTGGTAGATCAATATGCATGTGTTAGCAAAGCAATATATCAAATACTGGAAATTTTATGAACTACAGTACTTAAGGGTAAAATGGCCTATAAAAAGCTCCATTAAGATATTTAAGTGAGTTCCTGACCTAATTACCTAGATTTTACTTAAATATTTTCTATGAAAGTATCATATTTTCTAAAAATATTTTTCTTCTTTATGGCCATCTTAGATCTTTAAAAATAGAATAGTTTTGTGTTTCATGAGTCCTAACAATAACTCTTCTACTGGAGAATATTTTATAAATTTAAAAAAATTAGCCTTTATTAAAATTTCTCAAATAAATGAAGTCTGTTTTTGAGACCCTCTGTTTCATTTAATAGCTCTTTTTAATCATTTCCTAATTTAAAAATTAGGAGAATCATCACTGGGATACTAAATAAAGTTTTCTCAGAAAAAAAAGAAAGCAATTAATACTGCCTTTTAGTGTTATTTAGTAACAGCTTTGCCTTTTAGTATTCTTGAATTTAATTTTAAATGTTTTTCCAAAACTCTTGAGTGAACTTGACCCATATTTACTTGAAAATGTAGGAACAAAATTTCCTTTAACATTAAATTTTAAGGACTATTTATTTTAAATATAGTTGACATTAACAAGGCTCTACTTGCCAAGAGAAAAAGACTTGAAATGTATACCAAGGCTTCTATCAAAACCAGTAACCAGAAAATTGAGCAAGTTTGGAAAACTCAACAAGAGCAAAGGTAAGGTTGTTGGTTTTTTCACAGCCACAATATATGTATCATTTTGTAGTATTCATTTGTACAGATGACTTACGAAAAATACTTTCATTTTTTATTTATTGGGATAGCTAATAGAAAATATATTTGTCTATGGGGCCTCCCTGGTGGCTTAGAGGGTAAGTCTCAATGCTATCATGCTGTCACCACTGTGGCCTGAGTTTGATCCCCAGCCAGAGAGATAACCCAGATAGGGTGCAGCAGACCTCTTCTGTCTCGCCCACTGCTCCCCTTAGCAGAGTATTTCACCTTTCTGCCTGCCACTCTGTCTTGGGTGAATCCTCTCCTCACACCTCTGGCTTACACCCCAGTTTTTCTATGCATAAATAAAAAAGTAAATTTTTTTAAAAGATTTTATTTATTTATATATACAAGCTGGGGTACAGGCCAGAGGTATGGGGCGGCGAGAGGGTTCACCAGAGACAATGGGGAGCAGAACAGGCAGAGCGATGGAAATACACTGCTGAGGGGAGCAGCGGGTGAGGCAGGAGAGGTCTGTCGTGCCATGTAGGATTCTCCCAGGCCAGCATCGAACTCAGGTCGCTGCTGCTGACAGCTCCACAGTGTAGCGCTTAACCACTGTGCCACCAGGGAGGCCCAATAAGTAAATCTTAAAAAAAATAAAAGATGACCACTTTAAAAAATGTCTTGATTTTTCTCTAAATAAATGAATCCTTTGGTCCGGTAATCTTGCTCCTTTATAGATTTGAGATGTATTTCCTAAAAATCAATAAAGATTCTTGCCTCCTTTAAAATAATAATTGAATTTTTTTAACTATAAAGGTAATTTATATTCATTCTAGGAATATACTGGCTGAATAAAAAGTTATAAACCTTTAATCTTGTGATAATGAATTGTTTAGCAGTGTAGAAAAAGATTAGTCTTATTGTAAATAACTTGTATATTTTAGTTTAATTCTTTTGTATAAAATCATTGGGCCAAAGTGGGGGAAAATTAAATGACATTCTCTTTGGAAACAGCTTCCATCTATCATAGTCAGAAACTATATTCAGTGGAAGAAAATAAAAAGTAAACTTCTTGGAGATAAAAATGGACCTTTTTGGAAATCTTATCTATACATAAAACTTTCCAAGTTTTCTAGAGCTACAGCCATGTAACAGGGCTTTTTGTTGGTTAGGAAAATAAATATTTCTGAAATCAGCATCAATCATAATTTTACTTCTCATATCTGACAATTTGCAGTTATCTTCTTTTATTATGTGAATTATGTCAAATCAATCTTGTTTTGAAGCTTTTTCCCCCATATTGTTATAAAAAATGAAAATACTCATTGTTTTGCAGGCAGAAGCTTAGCCAAGACTTTTCTCAGCAGTTTCTGACTTTGTTTCAGCAGTGGGATTTGGATGTGCAGAAAGCTGAAGAACAAGAGGAAAAACTAGCTGTTAGTGTTACACTTTTGTTTGTTATTATTAAAATACAAAACTAGGTGTCAAATAAGAATAGAGAACCTAGCCTTATAGCATATCAATGGAACTCATCTTGGTTTCATTACCTGTTGCTAGTTCTGTGTTTTGGTACTGTTGAGCTTTAAAATAGAATGCAAACACATACAATATTCCTAAAATCTATTGGTCTTTGCTTCCTATATTGTAGTTCTGAGTGACAGAAAATTGTTAAATTACACAAGGAGGATTGTGGGTTTATATAAAAGTACAGGGGCTGGTAGTTTCGCTTCAGGCATAGCTGAATGGAGTAGGGAAGGATTGCTCATGCACTGTCACTTCTGGCGTTTCTCCACTTCTTAGTAGATTCTCTCAATATAGGAAGCAAGAGAGCATCTTACAATCCTAGACTTACAGGTTTAGTAACCTCAGGGGATTGAGGTAGTCTTTTTTAGTAGTTCTGGCAGAAAGTCTTCTGAGAGAGTATCCCATCTAGTTTGACTCATTTGCCCATTTCTGAACCAGGCATTATAATCAGAACATGGTGTAGTCTTAATGACTTACCTGTCCACCTTTATGGTAAATGGAAGTCAGCTCTACCTATATATATAACTGCATTATCCTGTCATTGTTTGTTTAGGGGTTTGTTGCTCAGCTTAGTTTTAAAAATATTAAGATGCATATGAACCATCCAAGGGGAGATGTTAAGGAGGCCTCTAGTGTCTAAATCTGGAGTTCAGAATGGGTTGAACATACAAAGTTGGGAATACTCACTATAAAGACAGTATTTAAGCCATGAAATTAGATGACATCACTGGGAGTGATTGTAAATGTGAAAGAGAAGTCTAAGTGGAGTAAGTACTTCAAGGTTTAGAATTCCAGAAGATAAGAACCAATAAGGAAGACTGAGACTTAGTAGCCTAATAGAAAGAAAAACACTTTAAGTGAAGAAAACCTTTTAAGGAAAAGAGGACTGATTTTTGTCATATGCCCATTTGCTTTGTCATATGCTAAATAAGGTGCATTTGGCAATGTGGAAGTCATTGTTTTTCATCATGATTTTGTTGGAATATTGAGTGCAAAAACCTGACTAGAATGAATATGAGAGAATGGGACAGAAAAGAAATGGGCTGTTAGATTGAGTAGAAAATAGGGATTTTTGCTTGTTGTCTAAAAAAGAAAAGCGATCTGCATGTGTGTGTGCTCATAGTCATAATCCTGAGGGGTAAATTTGAAAGGAGTGGGGGCGATTGCTGAATTCTTGAGAATGTATGGGACATGTGAAGAAACTGGCCTTAGCAGGTAATAAGGATAGATCATCCTTAAAGCAGGAGAGACGGTAGAGCTTATGAGCACAGATGGATGTGAGTGAGTAGGTAGATTTAGTGATGGGAGGCTAAAAATTCTCTGTGGATTGTTTCCTTAAGGAAGTAATTAAAGCCATCAAATAGTGGAAATATGTTGCCTCTGGAGGTCAAATGAGAGATGTGAAATACTTTTCTGACTGAGGGCCAGTGAATGGACTAGGGAAATAGAATTGTCAAGCAACTTTAAAGGTGGAATTTAGTTTCATTAATATAATGAACTTAAAGTGAGTTCTGTGAGTTGTTTTTCCCCAGTCACGGACAGTTGCAGGGATGCAGACAGAGTAGCCAGAGAACCGGTAACAATGAGGGAGCAAGGTCTGTATACAAAGGAGTAATTTAGTTATTGCTCACAGAATTTAAGCTGGGGAAGAGAAAAGTGAGGATATGGGAATTAGGATAGGGGACAGTGTAAAGTATGTAGGATAAATGGATTTTAGGTCTTGATAAAGATTATTGAGCTGAAGTACTTTGAGAATGAGCTGGAATGTTAGGGTGGTGGAATAGATGGAGAAACAGCTGGAATAGTGGAATAGATGGAGAAACAGTATAGAATAATGGTTAGTCTTGAGTTCTGTTTAGAATCACATTCTGGTTTTACCAATTGCTAGTTGTGAGACCATGGACAAATATTTGCCTTTATGCCTCAGTTTCCTTATCTATGAAGGGGGTAGAATAAGAGAGTACCTTTCTCATGTGATTGTTTTGAGGTGTAAATAACTTCATGTATAAATTTATTTACTAGTTCAGAGTAGTATCTAACATGAAGTTAATGTTAAGTTTGCTTTTATTATTACTATATAAGGATTGTATTACTGGTGATGACAAATTCCAGGGTGTGCGTATGTAAGTGAATGGCTATGAGGGTGATGGACAAAAATCACTGGTGGATGGTAGGCCAAGGAACTGAAAGGCCAGCATTATTGAAGGATCACCTCTGTTAGTGAAAGCACCAAGAATGAAGAGATGTTTTTAGTAGTAAGATTTTCTACTCAATGACAGGTAGTATTATATTATTGTTATATTAGTGGTGCACAGGTCGTCTGAACTAGGTCATAATAGTTGTCAAAAATTTTTTTTGGTGTATTTTAAAATTATTCATCTTAAGTTTAATGTAGAATTGTTTTTTGCTAAATTTAAAAATACCCCAAAATTTTTATCACATAACTTTTTCTATTTGTAGAATATATTTCGACAGCAACAGAAGATTTTTCAGCAATCTAGAGTTGTTCAGAGTCAAAGACTGAAAACAATTAGACAGTTATATGAGCAGTTCATAAAGGTTTGTTGTATTTGGTAACACCATTTCTTAGAAAACATGCTTTATATATGGAAGTAGAAATTTTTTTCTTTCCAAGTTCATCAGAAAAAAAAACCATACATTTTTAATTAATTACATTCCATTTTGAATTAACTTTAAATACCAAATTTATTTTTCACTAGCATTTTAATGTTTTGTGGTGATGATTTAAAAAGGAATGACAAGCTGAGAATTTTATCTGAAAATATATATATTGTGCATAAGTCATACTTTATTTACACATTAGCAGTAGTGAAAAATAACCCCCCAATCGTTTTTAAATAGTCATTTGCTTATCTTTTTACCCCCCCATTTGTTAAATAGAAAGTAGCCAATTTAAATTGAATATTTCTTTTATTTTCAAATGCATTACATACGTATTTTATGGCATATTTTAGAATTCTTACAAGTCACAAAAAGTTCTATATGCAAACTTAGAATCCTAAGAGTTGGCCCAGACATACAATAGAATGAAAAGGCCAGCAATAGGTTAAAAATTTGTTGACTGAGAATTAACTACGGACACAGGCAGTTTGTGGTATGTGGCATTGAACTCTTGCTGATGCAGATAAATATTTAATTCTTAGTAGCTATAGGAGTTCATTGAAATCCTGCATGTACTTTTTGTTTTCCCCCTATGGGGGTTCTTTTAGACAATCTTGTTCAAATGCACATTAAAATGTCACTCTTCTAAAGAAACTTGGATGCTCTGAGTAAAGTAAAGCCATTTTAAAATGTAGTTTTAAATAACTTAAAAAGTTTTTTGAACACAAAAGTTGTATTTTCAGTCTTCTTGCTCTAATGTTCCTTGAAAACCATTTAATTGGTGTGAAGGTTTGGTAGAGTATTAGAAAAGATTTTTTCTGTATGTTTCTACTTAGGGTAGGAGTTTTAGTATTATATTTGATCCCTCCATCTCTTGACTCTTGGACTCTAGTTAATGAGCCTTGTAATTTTTACTTCCACGATGGTTCTTTATAATTCCCATTGCTTTTGTCCTAGTGGAACCTCATCATTCTTTGCTTATACTGTTAAAACTCTTAATTGCTTTTCCCCCCAGTACACCCAGAGGCCTGCCATGTCTTACTAAAACTTTATATCCTCCTTCTGAAAAACTCAGCTTCTCATTCTGAATTCCTAGTCATAAAGCTGATCCTCATTTTTAAGGTTCACGTACTACATTAGTCCGTTATTCCCATCCTGCCACATAATTGCTTCCTCTGAACTCACTATGCATTTTCATGTTTTTGCTTGTTCTCTAGAATAGAATTAACTATTTTTTTATCTGTTGAAATATTTTGCCACTAAATTGGACTTTATCCCACTTTCTACCACATAGCCATAGTAAGTTACATGTACGTATGTACCTACTATAAAAATTTGTGTGCCTCTTATGTATTGTTTTTTAATTCCTCCATAGCACTTAATACAGCATTTAGGGAATAAGCATTAGGATTACCATTTTTGCAGGAAGCGTGAAGATTTGTAACATAATTTTTGCTTTTCCTAAATTGAAAAAAAGTCCCTCTAATGAATTCAGTCTTAGTCATAAGAGGATTGTTTACAGCCTGGTATTTAGAAAGATTACAGGAAATTTTCAAAATTTTAGTATTTATTGATATGGGACTTAGTCTTTTTCTGAAAATTTGTTTCATTTTCATAACAATTCATTAACCCATTGTTCTGAAGAAAGTATACTACTATAATACTTGATTCAATCTGGCTTTTTATTCCTTTAGTGTGTGTTTTGGTTTTCATGTATTAAATTTTTTTTTGGAAGAAATGTACATTATTTGAATTTTAAGTTCCTACTTTTGAAAATTGTACAGATTTACAAACTGAGATGAAAAATGATGGTTTATAACTGAACCAATCTTTTGTGCTTTAGAGTATGGAGGAGTTAGAGAAGAATCATGAGAATCTACTTACTGGTGCACAAAATGAACTTAGAAAAGAAATGGCTATGTTGCAAAAAAAAATTATGATGGAAACTGTAAGTTATTTAAAATTGAAAAATAAGGATTAATGTAAGCACTGAAATATTTTATTTGCTGAAATGTCTTAACACTTATCTAAATACTAAACATGTTAAATATCTCCTTTCATGTGACAGCAGCAGCAAGAGATGGCAAGTGTTCGAAAGTCTCTTCAATCCATGTTATTCTGATGACTCTTTGAAGGAAGAACTTGAACCTAAGTAATATGATACAATTATAACATTAGCTAAGATGCATGTAAGTCTTTAGAGTGGTTTAAAAATTCCAGTTTAAAATACTATACACTGTTAGTTATTAGCTTTAGTGAAGACTGTTCTGTTAACCTGAAAGGGATTAGCAGCAATTCCTGAATTATTTGTGTACCAGACTTTAGCTTTTTAATAGTAACTGTGAATCTTTCTAACACTTGTCACTTAGCTTTCAACAATAAAGACGATTTATTTCAAGTTTTAGCTTCTGTATATCAGTCCCAAAAGGTAAAAGGAACAAACACAGAAGGTTACATTGTTCTTCAAAAAAAAAAAAAATACAAAATCTATTTTATATGTACATCCTTTTATGTTACACTGTTAATTGTAATGAAAATAAGATTCAAAAGAATCCATTGACATAAAATTTATTAAAAGCAACTTAAGTTTGTATTTTGGAAAAAATTAAACTGCTAAATACTATTAAGACAGCTGAACAAGATATGTAAATATCAGTTTTAAGACATTAAAATGCCATTTAATTGGGCTTGGCACACAATTAAATGACACATTCTTAGAAATGATTAAAAGTATATCATTAACATACCTAAATACTTAAAATTTAAGTGCTTCACATTTGTCTTTAAAGATAAATTACCTAGAATGTTTTCCAGTTGTAATATAACTATATGGAAATACAATTTTATATTTATTTCCAAACTTAGTTAATTCCTATACCTTGTCTTTTGAAATGCACATTCTTTTAAACATGGCATATGAAGCACTTGATTTAATAAATTATTTCAGCATTTGTTTGCAGTAAGTCAGACTATTTTTTGCTAAAATTTTTTTTCACCGACTTAAAAATACCTACCTGTTACGGAGTGATTTTCTGTTTTTCATTGTTTTAAATTCCAGTTACTACCCGTATAATCCACCCTTAATAACTTTTTTTAAATTTTTAAAAGTAAATTCATACTGATTGTCTTTCTCTAACTGGGATAATTTGTACAGGAAGAAATTAGTTGTCTACCTTAAATATCTGATTGAGGAGACACAGTTTACTTCCTAAATTTTTGCATTTTGTAAAGGATTTCTCTTAAGTGTATGTTTGAATATAAATCTTAAGTACCACTCAAACTTTTAAGAAAATCCTAAGTTTGCCTATAATTAGGCAAACTAAGTACTACACAGTATTTTCTATGCACTTAATTCATGTATGTTTCTTTTTAAGGAATATCAACTTTCACTTTCTTCTTGCTTAAAATGGACACAGGACATGTTCATTACTGGTTTTTTTGTCATCATAGTTCATGGTCTACGGAACTATTGGATAAAATTAAAAGTAGGGTAAGGCAGGAAGGAGTCTGAGGAGTTGGCTCACTAAAGCTCATTATGAGCAATGTAAATACTTCTGAGTGAAAGTGGAGAGAATCAGTACATGATGTACTTAGTGGTTGAATAACTGATAATTTTGAGCTTTTACATGAAGCAAAAGGAATATTTCTATTTTAAAAGTTATTTCTATATTAGAGTATTTATTTGAAATAACTTGGCTGATATTCTAAAGGGATATCTTTGCCATGTTTTTAATATGGTTGATTTTCTTATATGTCAACCTTTAAGCTGTTCTATTTTTCATAAATTAGACGTTGAATATCTTCTTGTGACAATGAAATTTGAACTGAGATTATCAAGAACAAGTTACCCTCACTATAGATTCATTTTTTTTGAACTGCTAAGACAAATTCCTTTTAGTAAATACCAGTTATAGAAAATTCTAGTATTGCTTTCAAATTCTGTTATGCTAAATCAAGTATTTCCATATAATTAACATACGTTTTTTAAAAAATGGCTTATAATACCACTTGACAATATATTGTAACCTAAGTACTTATACAGTATTATGAACTCAGTTTTCAATTTTTAGCAATCAAAGCAAGCATCATCCTCAAGTTGGCTAAAATCCTTTAAATCCTGAATTTTTTAATAATCCTTTGGCAATGAAAACCCTATGTATGATAGGGGTTTCTGAGATAAAGAGATTACTATTTAGAACTATAGTTCTAAATAGTTTACTTTCTTATCCTCAGAAAATTGAGATTTCTTTGGTCTTGTTATAATTATAGATTACAGTATTCTAACATACCTGTGATCAACAATGTTGATGTTACACAATGAGGACTTCACAGTTGAAATAGGCATAATGAAATATGCAAGACTTAATGTCTTATACTCAAATACAGCCTTATTTTACAGTATACTAGCTTCCTGCAAAGGGGGGTTTCCTTCACTGATAGGTTTTTCTTGGGCTATTAGTCAATATGCTTGTGAACCTGTTCAGGTGCTTGATGACACGAAGTCTTGAAGATACTTAGATGAAGGTGTCTTGAAATTTGCAGGCACAAAGCACTAAAGTACATCATCATATCAAATGAAGAAATGACCTTTGGAAACAAAAATACAAAATGGATTTTGGTCTCTTGTGAAGCAGCAACTATTTTTCTGTTCTATTCATCTTTTCCCAATCTCTTAACCTAAAATTCATTTTACAAAAAGCATTACATTTTAGATAGAGTACTTTCATATTTGGACTTCACTATTGACTTCTAGAACATAAAGGGTATTTCATGGTTACAGAAGCCAAGGCTCAGAGCAGTAAAGACCTAGACTGAAGTAAAAAAAAGTTGAAAAGCAGAACTCAGATCTTCTGACTGCACATTTTTTTCAACTTTCTGCTGTGCAACAGGCAAATTTTCTACTAGAAGGGGCTATCAGTTACAGTGAAATTCCGTCATACACATTTTATTCCTTTGAGATTAGTTGTATGAAAGGAAAAGGCCTGGGAAAGACACCATAATCAAGGGGAAGCATGTACAGATTTGTGTCTTACACAGAATTAAGAACTAAATTAAAAACTTTGCCGAGACCAGGGGAAAATGCTTCCTTTCAGAAAAAGGAGTTTCACTGCTCTGTGTGAGGAGAGGGAATTCTCATGCATGAGGGAAAAGCTCTACCTAGCCCTTTCTCTATAAAGGGTTACATTTCTCTAGAAATGTTTTCCTAAGGATGCCAAAGGGCACATGTGTTTTGTTGTTTTAAATTGTAGTCTACATAGTGCTTTAAGAAAAACTGAATTTGACTTCCTCACTGTAAACCATGACAACTTTACTCACTACAAAATAGGTGCTGGAATTTTTAACACCTGATATATTAAATAATTTTATTAGGTAATGTATATTTAAGTTCACTAAATAATCCTATGAGTCTGCAAAATATAATTCTTAAATTAGGTTTTTGGAGGGGCTTCCCTGGTGGCCTAGTGATTAAGTCTCAGCACTATCCCCACTATAGTCTGAGTTCCATCCCCAGCTAGGGAGCTGACCCACGAGGTTCAGCGAATCTCTCCTGTCTCGCTCGCTGCTCCCCTCAGCAGTGAATTTCAGTAGAGCCACCTGTTCTGCTCTCAATTCTGCCTCTACTGAATCTGCACAAAATGATTAGAAGTTTCAAAATGCCCCTATGTAACACATCAGGGTGAGAGTCAAATTACCAAGAGTCACTGTAGTATAGATCACTGACAGTTGGTGAAGGTCACTGAGGTACAGAGGTAAGGAAAAATAGAGCAAAATTGTTGAGAACCACCATCACTTCAAGACCAATCATAGATAATACGTCTCAATAAAATAAAAACTTAGGTACGCTTTGTCTACTTTTGTGATTAAGGTTTTACCAACTGTTTTCTTTTAGGTACCTTTAATCTGTATTTTATAATCCTGAGTAGCAGTATTTGTATTATCCATATAACAATCTTAAGCAAGGTGTCCTCAATGAGAATTTAATCTTCGCTTGGTGAAAGTCATCCATTATTAACTGCAATTAAGCACTCTCCTCAAGGGCCATCCAGATATTTACAGTTGCTTATTCTAGTACAAAGTGGCCCCCGAATCCTACACTGGCAGCACTGTTTTGTTTCATTGTTTTCAATATTAGCTGATAGTTCTTGAGGTAATGTGTGTTCAACTTTGTTAACACTAACCCCCTAGCTTACCTATTACTGCCACAAGCTCAAAATAAGTCTAACAAGCGTCATTAAAGTCAGACACTAAAAAGGGTAGTGCTTTGGGCAGGTTTGTGACATCTTTGTTCTGTTTTTGAGAGGGAGAAATAGTTATTTTTAAGGTATACAGATATGTTTTTAAATATTTAGGTTGTTGGAAGCTCGATCTCCAGATAGGTAGGTCATTTAATGTAGGTAAAACAAATCAATTTTTAAAAAGTAATTTTAAATATTCAGAAACATTACTGTATAGACTAGATATTGAAGCTCCTTGATATCACTCAAATAACTAGTTTTATCTAACATCCGTTAATAGTAAAAAATCTCATCAGAAAAGAACTTACCATTGCTATCCATAAAACAACATACTCGTCTACAAAATTATTAAAATACTGGTCTAAAAATAAAAGACCTGGGCCAAGAAAGACAGTGTCTTGAAGATGCAGTTCACTTTTGGTCATATGAGCTATCTGTAAAGTAAAAAGAATTTCAGCATTAAATTTTGAATGTTTTAGCTTTTTATTTAAGACAACTATAACTTTAATTCACCCTTAAATAAGGATAAACTTAGATTTGATAGGGGAACAATGAATCTAAAACTCAAATTCATTACTGAGCAGCTTATTAAAGTCTCTAATGTTTAACTTCCTTGATAGGAAGTTTTAAGGATATTTACAACTGAACAAATAAGAGGAGTCTTCTCTAATAACTCATTCATAGTTTCACTTGGAACGCCAATAGCTAACAATTCGCTGTGATGACATCATGAAAAACCTATCCATTATATGAAATAGCTGTGACTTTATATTTGAAGACCAACTATATTTATACCATAAATCATAAAAATTTCTTACCACCAATTTTTGTGAGACTTTAGCAAAGACACATCCAAACATCAGGGTATACAGACAAGGATGTTTTTCAAATACATTAGTAGCTGACTTTTTATAGATCATTATTGCCAGTATAATAATTATTCCTATGTGAAGTCCAGGTGACAAGACACTGGTGCCCTAAGGTATAAAGCAGAAAATCATCACATTTTAACACTGCATTGGTTACAAAATATACAGAAGACAACTCAAAAGTGAAAGCTAAAAATTTTACTTCTTAAAACATTAATAGTACTTATAAATATATTTCACAATGTATTTACAGTAAAATTTACTTCATGAATAATAAATTTCTCTGTATGGGAAACCTCAATGACCTTTGGCAGCTTTCTTGCCACTCAATCAGGAAGTCATTCTCTTTTCCCCGATTTAGTGCAAGGCACAACCGGCCAGGAAACAGTGGAATTCTTCATTATGCACAGTAGTGAAACTGAACAACTAAGTGGCATACCAGAAAAGTCTCCTTGTAGAAAGGTGGTAGAACGAGGGAAATGGCCTAAGCCATTTTAAAAATGCTTTTGTACGATGTGCATAAAAAGTTTTTTTTTCTTTTACAGTTAAGAGGGATGGATATGGACAAAATGAAAGTGATTAAATTTCTAATTACAAAGTAAGTCATGGGGATATAATGTACAACAAGGCAACTACAGTTAATACTATTGCATATTTGAAGATTGCTAAAGGAGGATCTTAAAAATTCTTTTCACATTTCTAGGCAGTTCTCTTGCCTGCCTGTGACTATGCAGGTGCTTCTTTTTTCTTCTCCCTTTCCTAAGAAAATTTCTAATATGTAAAAAGGAAAAAAAAAAAACTGAACTACATATTGTGATGGATGTTAACTAGATTTATGTAGTAACCAATTCACAGTATATACACATAACAAACATGATGAACATATTTCTATGTCATTTACATCTAAAAAAGCCCTCAAAACACCAATCATGTTCTTTCTGTGGCCCATAAAGAAAAAAAAAAGATAATGCCTTTCCCAGTTCTTGCATTCTGCCATATTTTTAGTATCTCTATAGCTGGTGATAAGAAAACAACATAAAATTCACACTAAATGAAAATAAAATTTAATGTCTTACTGCAATCGTAGATCCATTCTTGCCTACGCCACCATGGAGGATAACATGGAAATAATTTGAACAGGAAAATATTGCTCCACCCACTACTCCAAGAACTGGAAAGATCTTCAATTTTAGTTCTAGAATAGGTATCTTTAGGGATAGAGGAAAGAAAGAAATCATTGAGAAAACAATTCCTTTTCCTACTAAATAGTGAAAAAACATTTTATGATATGATAGAATAAGCTATCCTTTTTCTTACAGTCAAACCTTAACTTCTGGAATGCAGCCTGAGGGAGTAACTTTTCCTGAATGGTTTTATTCATTAAGTGAAAAATAAATATACCATATTCAGTTACGTCTTCTTACGTAACTGAGATGAAATATTTACTCTCAAAAGCTTTCATGTGACTTGAAACATGAAAAAGGATAGTTCACTTGAATGTTATCTTTATAAGGTAGCCCCACAGGAAAGTCAGAACACCAGGAGATGCCCCATGAATGTGACAAGAATCACAATGTGCGCACATGCAAACGTCTGTGGTGGTAATGTCCAGGATGAAATCTCTAGCATTATAGTTACCTGTTGGTCAATTGCTGTTCAAGAAAACTTCCAAAGGCAGCAAAGGATTTAAAAAACAGTAACAATGAATTGCCAAAAGCTGTAGGCTACTGTGTTTTGAAAGTAGACTTTGAAATATTGTACCAAAATGTGTGGAAACTAAAACAGCTAAATTTAGAAAACCTACATTTAAAATAAGTATTGTTGCTGCTGAAAATAGCAGGTGGGCTCTCTTCCTATGGTATTGCCAAAACGCTGAATGAAAAGTATTTCAAGACTGAATTCTTCCCCATTATAACTAAATTCGACTTTCACATTTAAGATAACCACATTGGACTTCATGGCCAGCGTTGCCTAACTGCCCTGCTCCACACACCACCTCAGAGATGTGGGCTGAGCAGTCACCACACACCAAGCGTGTGTCCCCTCAGACCTATTGTGCATGCCCTTGACACTATTATTCTTACACAATTAGGGGAATATGACTCTCAAGGAGTGTATCACTACTGAAAATATGTTCAAAGTCCATTTCTGAACTGTTATTGGCGAATCTGAAACTAAAGGCCACAGGGAAATTTCTGACGATGTGTTTTAATAGACAATTGTTAGAGCAACCTTAGGTTCATAGCAGAACTGTATGGAAAGTACAGAGTTCCCATACCTAGTCCCCCACTCCCATCCACTATTAAAACACCCTTCTCCCCCAGTACACACCTGTTACAATCCATGAGCCTATAATGACATCATTACCATCCCAAGTCCATACTTTACATTAGGGTTTACTCTTGGGGGTGTACATTCTGTGAGTTTGGACAAATGCTTTGTCTCCTCACCCCTCCTCCCCCGCAGCGACCTCGCAGTCACTGATCTTTTCACTGTTTACATCGTTTTGCCTTTTCCAGAATGCCATATAGTTGAAGTCATTCCATATGTAGCATTCAATATGGCTTCTTTCATGAATTTATATGCACTGAAGTTTTCTCCATGTCTTTTCATGGAGTGGCAGCTCTTTTAAAAAGTAAATAATATGTCATTGTCTCAGTGCACCATAGTTTACCCAATTACCCACTGTGGAGCATCTTGGTTGTTTCCAGGTTCTGGCAATTTTGAGTCAAACTTACAAACATCCACGTTCAGATTTTTGTGTGGATATGTTTTCAAATTAGGTAAATACCAGGGAGCATAGCTTCTGGAACCTAGGTGAGAGTATGTTTAGTTTTGTCTCGCTTACTATTGATATATTTACTGCAGGCCTGTCACTTAGTGACTTAAGTACAGAGTTTGTGGTCAGGCTGCTTAATTCTAGCTCTGGATATGGGACCTGGGACAAACTTTAATCATTCTAAGACTTATAAAGCAGAACGATGACAGCAGCTATTTCGTGACTGTTGTGAGTGGCAGATGAAACAGCGATACATGTTTAGAACATAGGTGTTGAATACAAGTTAGTTGTTGGCTACTGAGAGCATCCATATTGTTGTTCTTAACACTGAGGGCATCAGGTTTTGAACTTAGCTTGTAAAGACTAATTTGTTTCTTCATAAATTTTCTTCTTATGCAAACATGAATTTATGACCATGGCCCCCTGAGAGTCCACTCTTATTGAAATGCTGAGGTTCCCAAACAAGCAGAGAACTCCTTAATATGGGGAACTTCTAGCTTTTAAAAATACAAGTTAATATCCTTCATTTCTTACTATCGAGGGGCAAGTTTTAAACATAATTTATTAAATTTACTTTTTAAAGGCCTCCCTGGTGGCACAAGGGGTTAAGTTTCAGCCTGTGAAGGAAGTTACACAGCCACTGCCACGTGAGTTCGATCCCCAGCTGGGAAGATTCCCACATGGCACAGCAGACATCTCCTGCCTCACCCGCTGCCCCCCTCAGCAGTGTACTTCAATCTGCCTGTTCTGTTCCCCGCTCTGTCTCTGGTGAGCCCTCTCACCACCCCACATCTCTGGCCTACACACACACCCAGCTCTTATGTGCACAAATAAATCTTTTTTAAAAATTTACTTCTTGAAATTTATGTGATAAATTCTGGCCTGGAAAAGGCAGTGCAACTAGTGTGCTGTGCTTGTATTATTAGGGAAGTGGGATTGTTTTCTTCATGAAGTAATACATTCAGAAATAGGGGGAAATGCCATAATAAGGAATATATAGGGTTATAAAATGAAGGGTAAAGGGCCTCCCCAGTGGCGCAGCAGTTGAGCGCTGCGCTGTGGAGCTGTCGGCAGCAGCAGCGATGTGAGTTTGACGCCCGGCCGGGGAGAGTCCCACATGGTGCCGCAGACCTCTCCTGCCTCGCCCACTGCTCCCCTCAGCAGTGTATTTCTGATCTGCCTGTTCTGCTCCCCGCTCTGGCTCTGGTGAACCCTCTCGCCGCCCGATGCCTCTGGCCTGTACCCCAGCTTGTATGTATAAATAACAATAAATCTTAAAAAAAACAAAACAAAACAAAAAAAAATAAAATGAAGGGTAAAGGTTAAGAAGAGGAATACTAAATACAATACAAAGGATTTCTGGAGAAGGTCAACAGTGCAATGCTTCTTCCCTTATTATGTAAAAAAGCACTTAAATACAAATATTCAGATTTACCGTATAGTCCCACATGGTTGCTCCTCCAAATGCAGACAGCGCAAAAACCATCACTAAAGCTATTTGAATTTCGGTTACATCCACTCTAAAGGGAAAGGGCAAAGAATAGAAAATGGGTTTTTAAATAAAATTCCCAAAGATGAAAGTTAGCCATGTATTAAAGAAGCAAAAATATGTATAGATGTCATTTTTACCTTTATTGCCATCACTGAATTATCAGGCAGTTACACTGCTAAGTGAAAAAAGCTTAAAGAACAGCGTGTTCCCACAGGTAAACTTCAGAGGTGATCCTCAGTCTCTGCACTGGGGAAAGACTTGTACAGCGTCTAGAAAATGGCTGATGGCCATCATCCCTGAGATCAGAGGCTTTTACTTTCTGCTTTATGCTCTTTAGTGAATTTTGAATTTTTACCCTAACCATGTATTACGCCCATAATCAGAAAAAATTATAACAGAAAAACAACCAGGTGATCTAGGGCAAATTCTTACTCTGTCAGTTTCACTTAAAAAGTAGGGAAAATTCCAACAGCATTCCTGACTGTTAGTAATAGTCACTGTGGTGGTTGGTCTTTGGCTTCCACAGACATTTTTCCACTAATATAAACATGCTTAGATTTCTTTCAAAAGACCACTAAGCAAACCAACATCAGTCTCTCCAATCTGCATTCCTTGAAGCCATCAACTCTTTCCCTCGTTCCATAAACAGGCTAACTGAAAAAGGAGTCTACATTTGTGATTTCCTCTTCTCTTCATATTTGCTGCTTAATCTACTATCATCTTAAAATTTTAAGGTAGAAAGTGACTTTCAGTTTGTGGAATTTAGGGGCTACATTTCAATTATTATCTCAATTACTTTCTCTACCAGATTTCAATCTTTCTTGAAATGCTTTGCTCTGTTATTTTTTCCATGCCTGCTCCTGAGTCTTCTACCTTGCCAGAGCTCTCGTCAGCCTCCTTCCCACACTGCTTCTTAGTCCACTCCTTAAACTGCTACTATTTCCAGAATTCTATCTTCTCTCTTTTTAGATTTTATGAACAATTTAATCTGTACTTACAACTGCCATCTATATGCGAATGACCTCTAAATTCATATTTCCCAACTTCCTTTTTTTTCCTCTGAGCTCCAGATTTTTACATCTGCCTACCTACTTTACATCTGTGCTTGGGTACCCCTGAGTCTTTAAGATGCTAGACGAATACTTACCGCTCTGCAAAGATGAGAAAGGTAGGGATCAGATGATAAAATAAAACCAGACATGGTAGAAAAGACTTCTCAACTGATTTCTTCTGAGGGCAGTTAGGAGGAAAAGGCAAACTGAACATTAACACACACACATGAAATAAGAACATCCAGCAGCTGGAAGAGCAGTACAGGCAGAGCAGGCCTCCAGGTGCCACGGAGAAACCACCAAGTCAGTTGAAAAAGGTAAACACAACACTGTTTGCTGCTCTTTGGAAAGGGGGGAGGCACTAACGTTTCCTGAGCATCTATTAGGACTCACAAACTGGAAGTTATTTCTATTTTTCCGAGAGGGAAACTGAAGTGCTTTTTCCATGTCTGTGTTGGAATGGCTGGATACCTTTACAGAGAGATGACTGCAGAGCCAACCTTCTTCCTACTCCCCCTGTGCCTCATGTCAGCATTTTGCTTTCTTCCTCTGGTAACAGTGGTGGCTTATGGTGGTTAACAGTGATTAGCCCCATGGCGTGGCGAGCGACCAGAGACAACAGGGAAGCTGATGGGGTGACAGAGCACACTCTGTGTGGACTGAAGGACACACGCTGTGGGGATGGAGTGAGGAGCCCCGGCTTACACAGCCTCATCCCGACCACAGACATTAAATGCAACCAAAGCGCCATTCTCTGCCTCTATGTTTCAGGGATAAACAAAATGACAATTCTTGAATCTGGAAAAAAGGGACTCTCAAAGGATGAAAGGGTGGGACCACTCACCAAATCCTCAAATATATGAACTATGAAGGGACAGTTGATGCTTGAAAGATAAACAAAAATGTACAGTCTGTGCAGTAATTTAGAAACATAAAAAACCTCAGGTTTTTAAAAACTGGATGCAGGAAGACTTAAAAAAAAAAAAAACTGCAAGAAAAGTGGGTCTGGGGCTGTGACACAGGTATCTCCGGAACGCTGAAGCTGCTACCCTGGAGGTCAGGCTGCGACAGTGCCACTCACATGGTCTGCGGCCTGCTGCCAATGCATAAGTATAAGATGAGGGGGAGCATCTATGGCTGTCCTCCAAAATGAAAAGATCATCTGAATTCCTGATTGGACCTCTGTCCCCTTCACTTACAGACAGGTGAAATACAACAGACTGTGAAAACGAATTTAGCAATATTTGAGAATGAACAACTTAAAGGCATACTTACTTCCCAAACCTCAACACGCCCGACACGTAAGTCTGCCAGTGAGCACAATAAAACATGAACATCCCAATAAAGGAGCAGAAAAACAACCAGTCCGGATGAGTTCCCAGGCGAACAGCAAGTGAGGCTCCAACTGCCATAAATACTGAAAGAGAGAAGATTTATGACCCATTAAGAATTAAAAATAATGACATAATTTCCATATGCTGCTTAGACTTTTAAGGGACATAATCCTGGCATTAAAATGGGGTCTACTGGGGGGCCTCCCTGGTGGCGCAGCGGCTAAGCGCCGCACTGTGGAGCTGTTGGTAGCTCGCAATGCGAGTTCGACGCCCAGCCGGGGAGAATCCCACATGGCGGGGGCAGACCCCTCCTGCCTCGCCTGCTGCTAAAAAAATAAATAAATAAATAAAATGGGGTCTACTGAATAAAACTAACAATTGAACAAACTTTTTAGAATACTCTGTGCAATACTGCACCCAAATATATGTCTATCCAAAAAGTGGACCATTCAAAAACTGAGTCTATTTCAGTTTTTACGAAATCATTTAAAGATAGATAACCATAGGAAAAAAAAAAAAAAACATCTCCAGTAATTTACCTGTGGAAAGAGAGTCACAGCCATGGTCAAAAAGCTCCCCTAAAGGAGAACATGAATTTGTTCTTCTGGCTTGTTTCCCATCAATGGCATCCAGGGACTGGTAGATGAAGAGACCCAGAGCACACAGCAGGTACGCCCAGTATGGTGCCTGAAATCAATCACAAAAGCTGGTAAGTGACAACAAGCGAACTTCTGTTCAAAACCAGCTCAACCTAAGGCAATCAACACATTTTCTTGTGTTCCCACTTTATATCCCTTCAGTGTGTGGTAAAGAACATTCTACAGACGAGAATTAACTTGTGAAAGGTATAAAATACATCAAGCAGCCTGGGTGGAGGCTCACAGAAGCCCATGTTGTGAGCAGCAGAGCGAACCACCAAGCAAGGATTAGGGCTCTGATTGTAACTCGCAGTCCACAGCTCTTTCCATAGACGACAATCTATATATGGCGTTAGATTAGAAATGAAGACGTGTTTGCGATAAAAAAGGACCTTAAAGACAAACCACAGACCTGTGCTTCCATTCATGATGGAGTACTAGGGGCTGGATTTATTTTCCTCCTTGCATAACTAGAAAAGTAGTGAAATACGTAAAACCTCCATATATGAGAAATACAATATTTGAAGTGTAAAATATACAGATAAGATGTATTGCAAATTAGATACTGCAGAAAAAGAGATCATTGAATTTGCAGACTATACCTATGGAAATGTTCCAAAATAATGCACAGGAAGAAGAGAAACTAAAATCATTGAACAGGGCATCAGTGATACAGAGATGAAAGCCAAACATACGTGGAGTCTCAGAGAGAGGAGGGGATAAGAAAACTAAAGAAATTGTGGCTGGAAAAATTTCCAAATTTGATGAAATATATAAACTCACATATCCAAGACTTGCAGCAAATCCCAAGCAGCTTAAAAACAAACAGACAAAAACCACCAAAGCACATCATAGCCCAATTACTAAAACTGGTGATGAGAAAAAAATATAAAAGACACCAGAGAAAACGAGACAGAACTGTAGATGATAACAACAGAGAAAAGAGTTGATCAGCTTGAAGACAGGCCGATAGCAATGATCCAGTTTTAATAAGAGAACAAGAATATTGACATAGCGTTCTTTTCTTTCAGCATTTAAAAATGTATCCCATCCTCTGTAAAGATCACAATGGTCAACACAGAATTCTAAGAGACGAAGTATAAGCAAAATTGTCAAGAACTAGGGTTTTGAAGTTAGATCTGTGTTTGAGTCCTTGGTTGTGGCATTTAATATCAAGGTAACCTTGGGCTAAGGTTACCTGGGCTAAGGTTTGGTGACTTCATGTATTAAGGTGTTAATAATACGGTTGTAGCTGATAAAAAAAGTTTTACACAGCTCTTTACAAAGAACCTGGCATGTAGTAATTGCTCAGGAAAAGTTACTGTCAACTAAAGTTGTTTTGCACACTGTAGTGGGCAAATATAATTTTTAAAATGCCAACCTGTGTATAGTTTAGGGGATAATTCTATAAATACACTATAAACTTGCTGTTCTAGTACTTAATCTTTCTAAGCAAATAGAAGTATACTTTGAACTACCTTTAATAAAATTTTCATCATTGTTATTATTAGATGCCCAGGACTGATGACTATACAGCTAACTCTTTGAAAGGACTTCCTGGTCTTTTAGGATAAAAAAAAAATAAGCAGTATGAATTAGAAATAATTTAACCCTTTGCACTCGAGTGGCGCTGCTCTGGTGCCCAGCAGTGTAATGCGTCCACTAGAGCGGCGCTGCTATGGCCCCTGGTGGTTTAATGCGTCCACTCAAGTGGAGTAGCTAGGGCGCCAGAGCGGTTTGGAAGTCAATATGTTTATTTCCGATGTGTGCTAAGACATTCTTATCGCAAATACTTTCATGGACCAGGCTCGGCCTGCATCCTTAGCCAATTCTTAGCTTAGCTTAATTAATCTCGGCTTAGCATTGTAATACTTGTCCTGACAAACCGAGGCTGCATCTTGGGGATTGTTTTACTAAATATCACACAAAAACTAATTACAGAGTGTAATATTTAACAGATTTTGTTGTATTCAGTGTAAAAATAAATAAATTGGTTAAATTTTATTATTTGTATACATTTGTTTGAGTATAACATGATTTCAAAGTACCTGTAAAACGCTTCCCTAATATAGCTGAAATGGTCTCGAGTGGCTGGTTCGCCCATGCGAAAAGGGTCTCGAGTGCAAAGGGTTAAGAATAGAAGCAACTGAGTGATCAATGTACAAAGTAAGATGTCATATTCAGTTCTGATAAGGATGTTTTTATAGACTTATCTGGAAACCATGATAAAAAAAAAAACCGGAAATGAGAAATCCTCAGAACAAAATTAAGGCAAAACAAACCACCTAGAATCTTTTGAAAGCAGTTCAGTGTGGGGCCTCCCTGGTGGCGCAAGTGGCTGTCAGCACTATGACACTATCGCCATCCACTGCAGCACAAGTTTGACCGGCCAGGGAGCTGACCCACATGGCACAGCATACCTCTCCTGTCTCGCCCGCTGCTCCTGTCAGCAGTGTATTTCAGTGGATCTGCCTGTTCTGCTCCCCACTATGTCTCTGGTGAATCTTCTCACCACCTGCCACACGTCTGGCCTACACACCAGTTCTTGTATGCATAAATAAATCTTTAAAAAAAAGAATCCAATGTGTTTGGTATGAAATATTCCTATTAATGCTTTCTTTTGATAACCAAATATACACAAATATACATAATATTGGAATTTGACATTATTAAAATTTCTGGAATAATATAGTCATTTTATTCTTATTATCTGTTTTCCATTAAGTACTTTCCCCTAAATAATAGTAAAACATCTATCTGAGAGATACATTTCTTTCTTTTATGCATATCACCTTTTTTATTATTTGCTGCACCAAAGGCACTTTCGTTTTTATTTGTGGTGGCAGGTGGCCAGACAGAACCGATAAGAGGAGTCTGATCTGGGGAATTTTTAGACCCTGTGCATGATAACAGGTTTTCAGCGGAATGATAACCAAAACATTGCTGTTTGGCCAGTATCAACCGTATTTTAATTTAACAGTATTTAACGGTATTTTACTTTAAAATTTCACCACATGCATCCAGGTGGAAACTAGCTGTAAATGCTGAGATAGCCAGCAGAGGGCAGATTAGCGGCACTGGTTTAAGTGTTACCAGGCTGCCGGTGAAGAAGCTGTAGCAGCCAGAGCCAGTCTGTTAGGAGTCCAGAGAAAAGTGGACTTGTGTTCCTTGATCAGAAATTCAAGAGACTTAGAAATGAATCACCAGGATCAAAGGGCAGCCCAACACAAAGCCAGTCTCAGTAACTAACAACTGTCATTTCACTGCCCATTAGGAGCCAGCACTAAGGCTCCAGGAAAGCACTAAAGGCCTGCCCCCGGGTGACAACACCCTGGGTTTTCTGCAGTGTTCTGGGTAGAACACACGTAGGAACCCGAGAGAGGGGGAGAGAGAGAACATTTAAAAAGGGAAGTATTGTAGAGATAGGCTTCATTTCACTTCCTGGGGAAGTGAACCTCGTGGTGGGGCTTCATCCAGCAAATGAGTCCCTTATTGCTCAAGTGATTGGCCATTGTAAGGACACAGAGTCTTTCTCAACCACAGTGAGTTATGGTAGAGAAAGGGAGACCTGCCCCATTAATTTAGTGACTTAAGTGGTGGGTCAGTCAGGAGGGAGGATGTTAGGAGGACTGTATTGTTAGCATTACCAAGGGGTGCTAGGGGACCCCAAACTGTGAAGTGGTGCATGCTCAAAAAGGGATCCAGCCATCCACTGCACTAAGGCAACGGCAGCAGACTCAGCAGACCTTGAACAGAATCAGTATGCAAAAAGAAAGGAGAAAGGATACTCTTACCAATAGTTCCCCAATATTACCCATCCTCCTGAGGGCAAATACCTGGCCAAACAGGGTCTTCCCAAAGTGGGTCCGGTGAGGCCTGAAAGCCTGCCATGAATCTGAGACATCTTCTGCTGGGAAACCACAAAGAACAGGGACAGAAGCAAATACTACATCAAGTGAGGCTGAGAAGCAAGAGAGCTTGAGCCCACGTGTTCAATTACAGAACCAAGCATGGCTGCTTAACTCCATCCCTAGTGAAGCAGCGGTTTCCCAGTAGCTCCCCTGCTCACGAAGTCTGGTTCATGGCATATTGGGATTTTAATCCAAGGTGGCCGCATGTAAGGGGAGCCTGGGAAAATGGCACCCACTCTCTGCACTGTGATGCTCTTCCCCCTTTTTAGACATGCCTTTTTAAAAGCATGGCTCTCCATGGCAGCAGAAAGAGCACCATGCAACTGCAGTACAGGGGTGATAGCAGCATTGAGCAGGAAGAGCAAATATCCAAGTGTCCAGGTGTCCAAATATCCAAGTTGGTGAAAGTACCAACACTACCTTCTGCAAGAAGAGCCACTGCTGGAGAAAACGAGAGGACAAGAAAGAAAACTACAGTTCAAAATTCTAGTTCCTGAGACTAAGGACCACAAATCCTTGGTAACAGTGACTGGATCCTACCAATAGCTGGCACTGGTTGCTATGGCATCCACCGGCTAGGGGTTACAGAATTGAGGTTTCAAACAGGAGCTTCCAGAAGCTTGCAAGTAGTTAAGATGTGCCATGAACTAAAATGCTGAGAAAATGGAGGAATCCAGGAGTCCATTAAGGCAGCCCTCCTTCCGACACGACCACCTCATCATAAACTTAAGTCTGTGTTGTGGGAAAAAGCAGCCTTAATCCAAGTCACCTGGAATGACCTTAACCACCCAGAGATCCAAACCAGAACATACGAAAACCGTTCTTGTTAAAAATAACTCTGGGTTAAAGCGAACACTCCCATTCAGATCAATTACTTATCTGAGTATCATTCATCTTTCACACACGTGTTTCAACGGACATATATATGACACACACTTGAAAGGACTTCAAAAGTGATCAATAAGCACATCTCTGCTCCGTGGACAAACTTCACTTACATGCAGACCGTGAAACACTGGATTTTCCAGTGTTCCCGTAAGTGATAGTGCCAGACCTTCCGTAAGTGATGATGCCAGAACAGATCATCTCTGAGGCCTCATTTCTCTTCCCTCTCAAGGGTATAATATCTCCTTGAATAATCCACTCTACACAGCACAGCTAGATAATTAAAGTCCCTGACCTCAACTTTTCCTGGCAGGCCATAAGTCACCTGGCACCTATCAGGTAGAGTATTTTCCAAGGGGAAGAACACACACCATTTTTACGGAGGTTAGGTGTGTGGGTCCTGGACTCGAACTTCACCTACATCTGTGCTCTACCGTTTACTGGCTGAGTGAATCGGAGTAGTTACTCAGCTTCTCAGTGCTTCAGTCTCCCTCTCTGAAAAATGGGAATCATCACTTCTTGTGGGGTAACTAGGAGCAGGGAGGGTGGGAGGGGGCCAGGGTGTCGCAGGCTTGTCAATCTCTACACTCTCTCTCTGGCTCTCTGGCATTTTCTCTCGAATTCTCTTGGTCTTACCTCTTCAGTAGTCATGCTGCCTGTCCTCCCTCTGCCGCCACTGCTTATAGCCCAGCGTCTAGGTTCAGGTGTGCACACTTACGCATGCGTGCACACCGTGCTCCAGATGTCCACAATCAGGCAGGTGTGCCCCACGCCCACGCTCCCCAGCCCCTTCTGCAGCAACACAATCAAAGCTGCAGCTGATAGCCGCAGAGGCCAGCAGCGTAGAAGCCTGATTAATTCATTTGCCCTACATCACTCTTCCAGTCTGATTGTGAGAAGCAGATGAGTTACTCCAAGTAAAGTGATTAGAACAGGGTCAAGCATAAGAAAGGCTGCTCAGTGAAATTTTTAGGTAAATCACAGATAAACTTTTCATGTAAATGTTTGTGTCTGGTCTATTCAATAAATGGTGCTGGGAAAACTGGACAGCCACATGCAAAAAAATGAAGCTA
>PVIJ01008898.1:0-70674 GCA_004024925.1 Scalopus aquaticus
AAAAAATAAAAAATAATAATAAAGAAAATAACGTATTGGGGAGATGTGAATTTGGAGTTCTGTAGTCCTTTTGCTCCCAGGTTCTGGGGTTTCTGGTTGGGTCCCCTGCTGGGGTTCAGCCCCTCCTTTCCAGCGACATATGTTGTTGTCTTGTTGTTGCTGCTGTCATTAGTCCTTGCTTGGAGTCTTTCTATTCTTTCTCCCCTCTCCCCCCCTTTCCTCCGATGTTTGCCTGGGGCTATTCCTGCCCCTGGGGTTATGTCTGGTGGGGGGGGGGTTGGGAGCTCCTGGTCTTAGTTTGTTTTCTGCAGCTTGGGGCCTGCTACTCCACAAAGGGGTGCAAGGGTGGAGGTTGTGGGTGGCTGTTGATCAGCGTTTCAACTCACCTAGTTTCTAGGGTGCCAGTGTGCAGCCGCCTAGAAGTTGGAGGGGGTGGAGAGTGCTGGGCCGTGTTCACCACCTGCTGTGGTCTTTTTTTGTTTGTTTGTTTGTTTGCTGCCCTCCGTGTGCCAAGATGCTGACACTTTGCAGGGGAGGGTGTGGCCAGAGAGTTTATCAACAGGAGATTCCCCCCCCCCGCCCCGCAACAGGTATGGGAGGGGTTTTGGGGATTGTCAGTCAATAGTCTTTAAATTCCATCCTGGAGATTTTTTTTGCAACAGGTATGGGAGGGGTTTTGGGGATTGTGAATCAATAGTCCTTAAATTCTATCCTTCCCCTCCTATTCATTTGCATTCTAAAGCCCAGAAAGAGGTTGTCGCCACAGGAGGTTTTCCAGCCCAACTGGTTTTTCTGGCTAATCTATCAACTAGCAGACAGGTGGGGGGAGGTTTCTTGTTTGAACTTTCTCCCCTTTGAGATGTTACCTAGCCCCAGGTGGGGGATGGGACACAGTGACCCTCCTGCTTTCCTGCTCCTCAGGGCTGACACGCAGGGAAGAGAGGGGGGTCATGGGGTGGGGGAGTGGGGGTCGCGCTCCCAGTCGGCTGGCCGGAGCCCTCCGACCTCACCGCAGTTTCTAACCTTGTATTCAGTGGCTCTCAGGGGAAGCTGGTCCGCCCATCTCTCCTCTCTGCTCCTCCTTTGTGTGGGATTAGATGTCCCCCCTCTTCTCTTTACTCCGACTCTTCAGTTTATTTTTAAGTCCAAAGCACCCCCAGGGTCGATTGTATTGCGTAGGGTATCCGGTTCTCTTCGAGACAGCTCTCAAAGTTAGGGATATTTTTCTCCAAGAATCGATTTTTTGTAGGAGAGCCTGATCCTACCGTCTGTTCGCCGCCATGTTTTGGGGGCATCATGTTTTATTTCTTTTTACCCGAATAGATTCCCCCAGTAGACAATGTGTTAGTTAACAGTATGCATGCCTGAATTATATTTGTATCTTCAGATCCCAGCCCAGTGTGTGCTCAATGAATATGTGATATGTGTCAGTCCTGGAGTTAATTTTCCTGACACCCTGGAAGCCTCACCACAACCCTTCCCGCTGACCGCAAAATCAACACTGCCTCTTTACCCTCCATGTTCTTAAGGGTTCTCTCCCAATCATCTTCAGGATTCTTAGTGAGACTTGGGTTAAATGGGGTCAGAATTATTCAAGGAGAGAGCAGAGCAATGACTTAGTTGTCTGTAATAAAAAAAGACCATGAGGCAATGTTATTGGATTTGGGAAACTATTAACCATTAGACTCAAAAGACTCCTTATGGCGGCCAGACCTACAATAACCTGGCTCCTGCCTGTATCTCTGATTTTATCTGGCACCACCTCCCTTCACACGCTTCATTTCATCTCTACTGAACTACTTGAAGAATCACAAACTCACCTTGATCTCGAAGGCCCTCATTTAATTCCCATAACCATTTGTTCATTATACACTTATATTTATCCCCATCAAATGAGAAAACTGAGACTCATGGACATTTATTGATTCAACCAAGGTCATGTAGTGGAGGATCCAGAATTTTATCTCATTTTGTCCTACTGCAGTTTGTTTTCCTTCCCTTTGGTTTAGGAAGTTTCCCTACTTAACAAAAAATCATTCAGTTTTACTCAATTCTGTAACATTTCAGAAACTGACAATGAAGCTTAAATAACAGAATAGTCCCAGGATCACTGTGTTTTTACACATTTGTGCAACATTTGTGGCATATGCACTGACAATTTAGGAATAAAATCTTAATAATGAAGTTTCAATGTCAGAGGTTCTCAATTATTGAGGTACCCCCAATCCCTTTAGGCATTCACTAAAAATAGATTTTTTTTGACCCCTACTCTAGAAATGTGGATTTAATAAGCATAAAATAAGAAAAGGATTGACAGTTTAGGAACATTTAGAAGGACGTTTTTCTAAATACTCCTTATTGTGCAAAGCACATACTGCCATACTCATAGAGGGAAGTAAGTATTTTTGATGGTAAAACCTTTATATAAAGATCCTTTAGTTATTTCTTGATATGATTAGTCTGAGATAAGGGTTGATGAAGTAATTTGGCAAAAATTCTTGGTAGAATTGGGGTTGCTCTTAAACTGACTTTCAATCGATACCTCTGAATGTATGCAGATTTTTCTGGGTGTTCTTTTCACTGACTCCAGGTTCACAATTCTGTGACTCAGAATATACAAGTTTGACAGCGTGGATTTGATGTTCCAGAGTTTACTCATCAGTATTTCATAGTGCCTACCTGATTATATCACGGAATTTTGATGATGTTTGCACTTGCTTGAGCTGAAAAAACCTCCCAAGAACCAGAAACATGTTTTAAAAACCTGTTCCCATGTTTCTTATTGTAACGCTTCTATAATTGCCAAAAGTTTCCAGAACTGCAATTTATTCTTAAAATCCTCAACAGTAGGACAATGAAAAAAATATCACTACTTGAGATCAAGTGATTAGGAAGTAGATGCAACAAATACTATTTATTTTACAAAGAGTTACAATAAAGAATTTATTTGGTATAGTGATACATGAAGACTAGAAAAATTCTTAAATACTAAGGTGGCCAAATTTCTGAGAACTAGGACTTTAATTCAATTTAACTAATATTTCTTGGGAAGCAGAAGAAAGAAGGCAGGCTCCAACTAAAGTAGCTAACTTCTCAATGAAGCATGTACATAGCATCTGGAGTACAATTCTGACCCTCATAAAACAGTTCCCATAGACACACCCTAAGCGCTGGAAAAATGTTCCATTTCTATTGTTTAAATTCTAATATAAAAATTTTAGGACCAATGCTTATTATCCTTTCAGAAATCTTATTTTCTTGCTTCTAATATATGCCTTTGACCCCATTAAAACCTACAGACTGAATTTTTCAAATTATTTAGGGTATCTATTCCTCATTTCCTTCCCTTTCTATAGTATAACCCATAGTCTATCTTTTTAGATACTTGTCAAGAGTATTGGCAAAATATTTTTTAATTTTTAACTTTATTGCTATTTAATTTTTGCTCTCCTATATGTGCATATGTTCCACTCACCCTCCACCAAACAGCCATGCCAATAACCTCTTTGCCTCATTTTCCCATGCTCTCTATCCTCCCCTCCCCCTCCCCACCCCTGTTCCCTCTGGTAACCATTATTTTTTTTCACTGAGTTCAAAATTTATTCCTACTGTAGCTCTGCTTGTGTATTTTTTTTGGGGGGAGGGGTTTGTTTTGGGTTTTTTTTTTTTTGGTTATTTCTATTCCAGGATGAATGAAATCATGCAATATCTATCTTTCACTTTCTGACTCATTTCACTTAACATAATCAATCACCTCAAAGTTCATCCACTTTGTCCCCAAAGCCTAACTATTACATCTTTTTAAATAGCTGTATCGTATTCCATTGAGTATATATTCCACAATTTATTTATCCATTCATCTGTTGAAGGGCACTTAGGTTGGGTCCATGACTTGACAAGAATTGACAAAAGATTTCACATAACCTTCATGTTATTCGAGGTGCCTCTGAAATCTATCAATAATCTTTCATCAATATTTTCAAATTTGTTGGCTTTTTCTTAGGATTTACCATCATGTTCTCAAATGTCTCAATAAAGTTTGAAACACACATCCTTTCTTGTTGAAACTCCATTTTGCTTATTATTTATTCATTAATTATACTTTTTGAGCACCATCATGTCCTAAAGTCTAGGAAATGCAATTGATTTTAAAAACATGGTTTTTCTTAACATGAATGTAACAGACTAGTGATGAGAAGAGAGACAAAGTTTCTGTTAACAGTCACACAAGCACATAGAAAGTGCAACAATGAAAATTAGAAAGAGGCACAAAGGCCCCAAAAGGTACTTAGGAATATAATGTGGTACAAGTCAGAGACTGAAGAGTTGACAAGTGCCTAATTGATAATTATTCAGATTGCTAAATTTTATTAATTACGTATTCAGCCACCTTAAAAAAATTTTGTGTTAATTGAAATATTTTTATTGATTTTCTTGAAATCCCTTAGAAAATGTATAGTCAGTGAATAATTATAATTTAACTCCTTTCCAATATTCTACTTTTACTATTAATTCCAGAGAATATTTAATAATATGATAGAATATTTTTCCTAATTTTAATAAAAGTGTGTTTACCATTGTGACTAATCAAAATGACAGATTTTTGTACACTGCATCATCATCTTCATCAAGTTGATGACCATTCCATTTCCTTATATTACATTCCTTTATTTAAATATGTGATGAATTATATCAAACTTTTTAAAACCTCTATAGAAGATTTTTTTTTGAGTTGTTACAATGGTTAAATAATGGAATATATTTTTCTAACACTGAACCACCTTATTCCTAGAGAGAATTTCAACTAATCATGAGTCACTATTTTAATGTGTTTTCCAAACTCATATGTCAATATAGTATTTGAAACTTCAGCAATTATATTATTGAATAAGATTGTTCCATTTGGTTTTGTTGTTATTGTTGCTTCTTGTTTTTGTTGACTTTGTCTAATTTGCTTTCAAAGTCATATTTTAAACCTTATCAATAATGAAAAATATAAATCAAAATCTGTTAGTTCTATCTTCCCTGCACATTTTTTTCTCTGGGCACATTTTGCTATTTTACTTGATATGCAAATATTCATGACAATTACATTCTCACCCTACTTAATTATTGTGTCCTTTAAAATTTTTTATCCCATTAAACTTTATCTTATCAATAATTTATAATACTATTTTCCATTTTATATACTTTAGTGTTAATATTAATTTGGAATAAGGACATTAAAACATTTTATTTTCTAGAGTTTAGGGTGATCTAAATATTTTTTCAATTGTCTCATAAAATGTTCTTTATTGCTATTTTTCATTGCCACTTGGATATTCTATTATCCAATTAAGAACTGAGCATCATGCTTAGTTCTGATTTTTTTCTTTAGTCTCCTTTAAACTAGTATAATCCCCCAATATGTTTTTGTATTATAACACTGACTTTGAAGGATGCAGATCTTTTTATTCTAGAACATTCTCTCGATAATTAGCAGTGCCTACTGCTAATTCAGGAAATGTTGATGGAACTAAATTTTAAAAACTGCAGTCAACAACCACTTCTGAAAAAGATGAAGGAATTTTTTTTTAATTTTATATAGAGTTTACATCATTCTTCCTTTTGTATAAAGTATGCTTTCTCCTCTCAGGTGTAGTGCCCGCATAATTCACAACACCAAATTACCTAAGCACCATCACCATAGTCCCTTGTGCTCTTCCCTCCCTTGTTTTGATCCCTCTCCCTCCCTCTCCCCTGCAGAGTGTCTCTGATTTATAGTTGCCTGTTAAATTTGTTTTTTAATTTATTATAATTATTTTTCCCTGATCCCTTATTTGGTTCCCCTATATTCCTCCTATAAGTGAAACCAACCAATATTTTTCATTTTCTTTCTGGTTTATTTCACTGAGCATAATCCCTTCCATATCTATTCATGTTGCTGTGAATGGCATGAGTTTGTTTTTTGATTGCTGAGTAATATTCCATTGTGTATATATACCATATCTTCCTGATCCAGTCATCCATTTTTGGGCATCTGGGTTGTTTTCATATCTTACCTATTGTAAATAGTGCTGTAATAAACATAGGGGTGCAGGTATCCTTTTGAATTAATGTTTTTGTGTCCTTTGGGTAGATAGCTAGGAGTAGAATTGCTAGGTCATACGGAAGCTCCAATTTTAGTAGTTTGAGGAGCCTCCACACAGTTTTCCATAGTGATTAGACCAGTTTGCATGCCCACCAACAATGTAGGAGAGTTCCTTTTTCTCCACATTCTCACCAACATTTGTTTTTCCTGTTTTTTTAATATGAGCTATTCTCACTGGTATAAGGTGGTATCTCATTGTGGCTTCGATTTGCATTTCCCTGATTACAAGTGATGTTGAAAATTTTTTCATGTACTTGTTGGCTATTTGCATTTCCTCTTTGGAGAAGTATCTTTTAAGTTCTTCTCCCTACTTTTTGACTGGATTGTTTATTTTGTTTTTCTTGAGCAGCATCAGCTCTTTGTAGATTTTTGTGATCAGTTCCTTATCAGTAGCATTGTGTACAAAAATTTTCTCCCAATCAGTAGGGTATTTCTTTGTTTTGGTTAATGTCTCTTTTGCTGTACAGAAGCTTTTTAATGTAATGTAGTCCCAGCCGTTCATCTATTCCAAAGGAAATTTTTTTGACCTGTTCATAGACTACGCACACACCCCAAAATGGAAAATATTCTAGACAAAAAGCAATCAGTTATATTACCAAGGAACATATGCACAGCAGCAATAGCAGCAGAATGTTAAAAAATGAAAGGCAGAGGTGAAAAATCTTGACTGTGGAGTTGATTGCATTTTATTTCCAGCAATTACACTAAATAATCTGAAATTTAAATGTACTGCCAAAGAGTTACAACATATGACATTTTGATCTGGGAGCAAATGTGGAGTTATTGTGGTTTCTTGAAAAGAGACACAATATAAGGAAAGCAATGTTTGAGAAACACTTCTGGCAAATGATTATAAAGCAGATTCAAAGGGAAGAGGTGCAATTAAATGTGAGGCCTGGGGATAGCAGGTGAAGAGGATCTGGGGAGGGGCTGCAGTAGCAGAAATGAAGATAGAAAGGCAAAATTGAGACAAACGAGGATGCAACATTGGAAGTATAACATGAGTTCGTTTAGGAAAACTACAAAGAAGAAGAAATGAGTCATTTTAGAAATCAGTTCTATTATTTCATAATTGTGTAATCTTTGTGTAAGATTTCTCTGATATCAATTCCTAGAAAACCGGCTAAGGGTCCCCAAAGCATCCTATGTATGTTTCTTTTGGCACTTTGAGGGAAAGTTTACTTTCTTTCTCATTCCAGTTAAGATGGAATCACATGAGGACATGGGTTGTGTTGTATAATCTTTATAAATCCAGTCCCTGAAAAAGTGCGAAGCACAGAATGGATTAAAGAAAAAAATGTTAAAAACTGAACTGATGACAATTCTGAATAATTAAAATGAAGGGCTGAGCTTGTATATGATATCTAAAGAGTACACTAGGGTTGTAACTCATACACATAGGTCTTTAGAAGGAAGTCATCCAGAAGGCAGTAAGAATACTTTGGTTTCAGCAAGCTTGCAGCTAGTGTAACTAACTCTTTAAGAGCAGAGTTAATCATCTGAACATTCCCCAGTAATGAACATCCTGTGGGTGCTCTATTAGAATTATTTTTTATATTTTTAAAGGAGAAAAATAATATCTTTTACCACTATTATTTTGTCATCAAGATATTTGACTATTAAGATAAAGCTAAGATTCTCAAAATTATTTGAGGTATTTACTACTCATGAATATTCTTTATATAGAGGGAAAGGTACATGAAGTTGAAATGCTGTTGAACTTTAAGTCTAGAATTGACCAGAGGGGGGAAAAAAATAAGGTACTCCTTAAATCAGATTTAAAAGTAAGGTCAATTAAGCAAAGTTTTTTTTGAAATCTAAATTTTAAAATATAATTTGACTGTAAAGTTACATCTTTTATTCAGCGATTAAATGCTTAATTTTAGTAGCTACCTTTAGTCATCTTGACTTTTGCTCATACTCTAGATCAGTCTTATAGATTCTCTTAAGATTTACTAATGAGTCATATTTTTTTATTAATAGTCATATAATCTATTTTTCTAGCCCAGTGATCAGCATAACTCTTCAGTAAAGGACCAGATAAGTAATTATGTAAATCTCTGCAAGCCATGTGATCTGTCACACTTACCCAGTTCTGCCATCACAGAGGAAAAGTAACCACTGACAATACAGAAGAAAGTGAATATGGCTGCATTACAATTAAAAAATAATTAAACAAGTATTGGGCCAGATTAAGCCCATAGCTATAATTTGCGAATCCCTACTTTACTTCATTATTTCTACTTATATTACGCAAATTCTGTAACTTACAAAAAAAGAGAAAATTGTACACTATATATTTAACAACTGTTAACAAGTTGCTACATTTACTTTATCAATTTTGTTGTTAAATTCATAAAGAAAATTTTTCTTATTATGAAATTTTGTTCCTACATAATTTAGTATGTATCTTTAAAAACAGAGCATAAGAAAATTGATAATGGTCCCCTAATATTTCATATTTAAATTTAAATTTTCCCACCCCCCCCCCCGAATTATTTGTACAGCTATTAGGACTCCAAGTTAAGGATCAGACATCACATTTGATTGTTACATAAGAATATTATCTTTTAATCTAAAAGAGCAGGCTCCAACCCCCAGATTTTTTTTATGTGACTTGTTGAAGAATAATTTGATTTTAAATAATGTGAACAAGGCCTGGAATCAATATGTATCATAGGATTATTAATATAAAGGCAATGCCAAAAATCTTGTTCATATTATCCTTAACATATTTACCTCAATTTCTTCTCTATTTTAGGGTTTATTTTGTATTTCACCTATTTTTTAAACAATTTGTAGAGCTGATTAAGGTAACTTACACACAGGTAAAACCAGTTGCTAACATATAAAAAGATATTTCAGTGTTTCTCTGAAATACATAAGTCCATGGTATGGACACGATATACATGAAAGGGGACAGAATTGTCAGTTACTTCAACTAGGCTTAAGAAATTCTAGATTAGTAGAATCCATCCCTTTAGTGAAAGATGATGATGATTATGTTTTTCAATAAGGAACTACAGAATCCCAAGCTGTGAACAGAAATATAAGTGTTGACACTTGGGATGACCTTCTGCAATTTGTAATGCTTTATGAAAGAACAAAATCCTTCCCAGGAGAATTTTGAGTCCTATGAGAAAATCTATTTACTAGGGAAATTCCAAATTTCACAAAATTTCCATGAAATGAGAACTGGACACTCCAACAGGATAGAAATAGTGTGCAGCAAGACCAGACAGAAGCAGCAAATGTGTGCAACACAGTGATGGAGCCATGCTCTGTGAGGTTACAAGTACGTGGCTTGAAGAATAATGGAGAAAATGTGACTATGAAGACAGATGGAGTTTATGTTACTAATGTATCTTTACTTTAAGTATCTTAATTCACTCACATTAGGAAAAAAGATTGGTAAGGAATCAGGAAAAGGGACTGGACCAACTAAGAAAACAACAGTATGGAGAGTAGAGGAAATCAAATGGCCCTGAATAGAAACTCTGAACGCCAGACTTCCCTCAGTTTAGGGGATAGGGTATATCTAATTAAAGGGAGTTGAATTTATAAAGAACAGAAGGAGTTAAGGCTAGAACAGGAGATAGTAAAAGCAATGATATTCTAACATCTCTGCACTGAGCAATATGGTAACCACTGGCCACATGTTGTTATTTGTGTAATTAATTAAAGTTAAATAAAGTTATAAATTTAGTTCCTCAGTCATATTAGTCACATTCAAATGCATAATAGCCACATAGGGTAAGTGGCTACCACATTAAAGAGCACAGAGGAGATTTTCACCAGAAAATTCTACTAGACAAAACTCTCTCAAGGATGTCAAAGATTAAGAAAGAGAAAAAGGGAGAAAAAAAGGTAAATGAGAAGGGATGGTGATTATAAGCTCTCTTTTTCACTGGGCCTCATGCCACTAGTTCTCATGCAACAGTCTAAATAGCTGCTGCTCTGCAAATTGCGGCTATGCCACACCCCCTTTCCAAAAAGTTGTTGGTGAGGTTGGTGCCTTATGAATGCTCTAGCCAGTTGAGATTGTGGGAGTAGGGTGTTGAGTTTAGGTGGAGTCAGGGTTGGGCTTGGGGAAGGGTCATTCAGTGGATGAAGAACGCCATACCCAGAATTCACAGTGCATAAAATATTCACTTGGAAAGTTACAAGAATAGGTTCCTTTATTTCTTGTTCCCAGTGACTCTTCAGTCATTCATGGTCATACAATCCTACTAATATATTGCTCACACTAAGTCATAGGTTGACACTCACCATCCATCCTACTCAACCAGTAAGAAATTTGGCCTAACTATGTCCTCTCATTTTTTCTAACACATCAACCAATTCCGATCATAGTCATTTCTATTTACTTCAAGTAAATATAGCCAGCTTAACTCCTTCCTCTTAAGTTTCATGGTAAATAGCACAAAATTAAAGTGACTATGAGTAACCTTGCTGAAATGACAGCATTTCCCCAGAAACATCCTTTCTGGGACATTACTAGCATTCTTTTAACATAACATCTTAACAAATAGTTCTATCCAAACTGACAATTTTTAGTTTCATCGACTTCCAGTCACTTACAATATTTATACTAGACGCTGCCAAATGAAAAGAAGACATTCCAAGAACACCTTCAAACCCTGCCTTGTGAGAGTCACTACTTATTTCTACGAACCTCAGGGCTGTTCAGTTTCCTATTTGCATGTGTGGGCAGCCATTTCTTCAGCATACTGCCCATGTTCTAATTGGCTCACTCTACAGATTCTTGGCTCAGTGCTTGCGAATCATCGTTGACTTTTAACCCACCTTGCCTGAAGAACAGCTTTCTGTGTGTCTATTAGTATTTCAAGCACTGATCTTCATTTTATAAGTTATCGAAGGATTTTAATTGATGGTTTTGATTGTTTCCTTTTTATTTGACTTAGTGATATTTTAAATTTTGTTTCACTGCTTTTGAAAAGGGAAGACTCCTAAAGAGAAAAAATTAAGTGGGGAGAGAAGATATTCATTTAGGGACAAAACAGAGGCTTCCCTGGACTTAGGCTGGTTCTATAAAGAGAATTGTGACTTGTGAAGAGGACCTTATAATTGTAAGTATCACAGATCTGCTTGTTTAAATTAATGAAAAAAAATCCTCACTCATAACATTAACACATTTCTGTCTTATAAACCACAACTTAAAAAACGACTGAACATTTCTTCACACTCACTGAAACTGAAAGTTTATAATTTTCAGCTGTGACCTGTGGGTCTGTCCGACTATGAGCATGGGACAGATAATTCTCTTTAAGTAATAGAAGCTTTCAGAAGACACTGGGTAATAAGTGTAGGTGAAAAATCCCAATCAAATGTGTAACTCTCCATGCTTCTGATCATTTTAAATACCTGCCACTGAAAACCTTTAGGAGAATCTTCCATGCCCAACAGAAAGCTGCCTTTCAGCTGGAAGAAGGGTGTGTCCCAGAGATTTTACCTGGAGCAATGATGATCTTGTCAAGCATTTCAGTGAGACCAACCCAAGTTTTTAGGGTGGGGATTTAGATTGGTTATACCTACCTTCAGTTCTTCTCCCAGAGAAGGCAGAAACACCTTAAAGCCTGCATGTAAGAACATCTACTGAGAAATTATTTTAATCAGACACCTGCTGAGTGGGGGAAAGAAAAAGAACAGAGAAGAGCAAGCAAAATTCCCTCGGTCCTGGATGTAAGAGAGTCCAGCAGCGATGGACTGGAACATCTTCCGAACAGCTGCAGTGCTGTTCATTTTTCTGGTAGGTGGATTCTGTTAAAAACCCTTCCTAATCATTCTCATTGTAAACACGTGAAAACTTTTAAGAAGCTGTTAGTTACTGTTAGTTCTAACTTAAAGCTATTAAAAGTTTATGTTAATAACAAGGTGATTTTATGTACTAGATTTTTAAACAGTGTTTCTCTCTTAATTGAAGACTCAAGCTCATATTAATGCATCAGTGTTAACTCATCGTATCACATCTCTGACAGCCAAGTCACTGCTAAGTCATGCTGGAAAAATAATGAATTCTGGAAAGTCATATCACAACGGATAGCATTTTGTTGTTCAAAAATCTTTCGTAGGTAGGCTTTTAAATGAGTATCACAGGTGTGGTCTGATTTTTAACCTACCTGTTTTTCCATCTGTTCATATCTTTGCACTATAATCTTTTGGATTCATAAAAACAAAATCCATATAAATTAAAATCATAGCCATTTCTCACTGGCCTGCCTATTCAAACAATTCTATTGGTTCCAATATATGACTGGAGACTCTATTACTAATATTGAAATCCCATACTGTTAAGCTATGGTTTTGTTGAAAATATTTTTTATTTTTAAAAAATGGTGGCATGGAAGATTTATAAATGACATAGTAGGTGAAGGAGTGGCTGTAATTAAAGAGTAAGTATAATTATTATGATACTGTTCTTCCTACTGGAAAGTCAGTAATGACTGTGATGTAAAGCTATACATTTGACACAGGCACATGTAAGAAAATATTTTATGGTTGTCCCCCATAGACATTATTAGTTTTCTCTTTTTAAGGCAAATACTAAGTGTAATGCAATAGTGTTAAATCAATGTTTAAATCATAGCCTGTCTCACTCTAAAGTTAATGTACTCTAAAGGGCAAGTGCCAGGTAAATTACCCTCCAATTTGGCAGGATGGAGTGGTTCATATTTGTTTCTACTTGCTTAATTTTTGAACTGGATTGTTGAGTTTCTATAATAACAAGTTAGATCTTTGAGTTAAGGTGGGCTGGTTAGTTTGAATTCAGTTTATTAATGAAGAGCTCATAATCAGTGGCTTTAGTAATAAATAAGCATCAATAAACTGGCAGCTTTACTCCCATGTTTGCCTTTCAAACATTAGCCCTATTCCATGGACTTTTTAATGGATCTTTAAGATCTATACCTTGGACTGTGGCAGGAGTTAATGAACAGAATGTCATTTGAACATAGGAGCACTTGTGTATCAGAAATACTTTGATTTTTAATTTCATAAATTGGATTCATTAAGGCACATTATAGTGTCAGTTCATTCAAATTTATTCAGAGGCTTATGTACATTCATTGAACCTCTACGATACCTATTTCCTTATTATTATGATTACTTCTAATTAATTAAATTCTATAAAAATCCCCTTAAATAATCACTTTTGTATTAGTCACTTTTCAGTAAAATGTATCATTTTATCAACATGTATCCTCATTGAATTTTCTCTTTGAAGAGAGATTTGGGGTCCTTTGTATTTTATTTCCTGACACTGGATAAATTTTTGTTTATTTGTAGCCACATCTTACTTTAGAATCCACAAATTTCTTATAAGGTTCTAAAAATTATTTCTCAAATAACTGATTCTATAGTGAATTAAAATATTTCATTTTCATGTTATCATGACTTTTTTGTGAAACAGTTCACTTTCAGTTCACTTTACTACTCATTTTATCAAATGAATGAATAAATATCCTTTGGAATCATCCAAATTTCACTTTAAAATACTTTTTTTTTCCTGAAAATTAACCAACACTATAACAAACTTTTCTACTTACCTAATAGCCCACTATGAATGTTTACCTTAACCCCCCCCAAAAAAGTCTATGCAAAGCCTTTATATTCTTCCTGCATAAAATCTACATGTCAATCTATATTAGAAGGCATATTTGACAATTTGAAGGTCTTTAAGACATTTGAACTGGTAGAATCTTTAATGCAAATCTGGGTATCCACCTATTTACAAGCATGTCATATAGTCTGCTCAATATACCTGATGGTTTTAGAACTTGTTCAAATTAGTGGGTTAGACCTAGGAGAATCAAGCTGAAGAACCTGTTCTTACAGCGGCCAAGATTGCCACATGACAGTCCAATTATTTAGACCAGTCTCCTGAACAGACAGTAGCTTACACCTGTTATAATACTGCAGGTCAAATAGATATTATCGATTCCGCATCTATTTTTCTTCTTTTTTTTGTTTCCATAAAAGTAGTTTGTATCAAGGAGCAGGAGAGAAGGAATAGTTTGAATGTATTCTAGGCCACAGAACAATGTTACCTGTGCACAAAATATAATAAATCTCCAATGAATTATTGCAACAGTGGTAAAAGGTATGGTATGATAGTGTGGGGAAGTAAAATGGAACCAATAGAAATTCTAAGATTACTTACAACTTGCAATGTTGAATTAGTCAACTCAAATGAATACCTAGTTTAAGGTTTCCTTTCCTAGGAAGGGCTATTTTTGCAGCTTATGCATAAAGATAAAGAAAACTATCTTTATAACAAAGAATGATCTGATTTCTTCAGTTTATCATACCAGTCAAAATTTCTCTCCTATCCATGGTAAATATTTCCATTCAAAACAAAAAAACCTCACATACAATAAAGCCTCTAAGCACCTGATAAACTAGCTGTACAAATTTAACTTCACTGAAATTATTAGGACATAAGCCATTTCACAGAGTATTCCTCAACACTAAGGCTAAAATACATTGGAAATAACATATTCGTTATATAGACCATCAATTTACTTGAAGATATCTTTTTGTATTCACTGATGGCTCAAATAAGATAGACCTAACAAACTAATACAGACCGAACAGAAAATGAGCAAAGAGAGAATTTATGCTTTCGATGTACATTCAGTGATATGTAATGGAAGTTAGTTGTTCAGTATAACTTATAGGAAAGGGAAGCAATGTTGTTTTTCACCCATTCAGTAAAATTTATAAATTGTACTTTAGCGAAATCATTCCATCTATGTGTTGTTCTTAAAAGTTTTATTATTTCACTGCAGATTTAGGATAAGTATCTTCATTCACCTTACTGAAAGTTGAAAGCACAAATTTATCATCATTTAATTGGTTTAAGTTGCCCCAGAGTAAAAGCATTTGGCCATGCCTGAGTTAAGTAATAGAGAACACTAAAGCAATGGGAAATCTTTCTTGATAAATCTGAAGGTTTGAGCCCTAGCAGACTACTTAGGGACAACATTCATCTAGTTAAACAAGGCTCACAAATCAAGAAAAAACACTGTTGGCTATGCATCCAGAGTACTTAATTTTTTTTAAGTTTTAATTTATTTATTTATTTTATTATTTTTTTTAATATATATTTTTATTGTTATTTATGTCTTTTACATTTTGTATTCCCCTTGGGTAGCCCACCACCAACTCACCCGCGATCCATCTCCATGGTCCCCTGCGCTCTTCTCTATTCCATCCTGTGCCCTTTTCCTTCCCTCCCTCCGCCTCCCCCCCACCCCACCCCGCTGATTAATTTTTGATAACTCTCCATTATACATTCTTTAAGGATGTTGTTCCTGAGTATCCCCATGTCCTAACAGGCATTGCCTAACATGTAAGCAGAAAGCATGCTCAGCCTTGCAGTTCTGTGTTCTCATCAGCAAGGGAACACCCTTACAGAATGCTGGGTCATGCCACCCCACTAGTATTGCCTGGCATGCAAATTCCTTTATTGGTCTCAGAAAGTGCAAAGTAGTTAAATGCCATCCACTGCTGTTCCATGCTGTCAACTGGTCTATGAAGATGGTGCGTAGCATTTGACACTTGTCTAATGAAAAACCACATCCCCACAAATTAGTAACTGCCTATTGCTCATAAAACCACTTGACTGTAAGTTATTTGAGGGCAGGTTCTATGTCTGATTCACTTCTTTGTCTTTCACAACACCTTGCACCAGTGCAAGATTGCCCAGTAGGTGGCTAATCACACAAGGTAGAGGCATCAGAAGGGAATTTTTTTAGAGTTTATATTTCTCTTTTCCACACACTCCAAAAAGATCATCCATGTATTAAAGATGAAAATAATTGCCTTGAATTTCCCTACACTTGTTATTATGGTACAGTATTGCATTTACTTTTTATATCATAATAAGGCTTACCTTAATGTCTTTAGGATTAAGCTCAAAAATTTTAATTCACCCAGGGATCCATATAGTATACATTTGACACATATTTGTCAAATAAATAAGTCAATGAACAAATTAGAGAAAATAACCTCTCAAAGTGTTATCAATTCCAGATTGATAGCTTTTTCCCAAGTAATACAAAGACAAAAGAAGGGGTTTTAAAAGATGCAAATTGTTATATTTTAACTTTATCTCCAGATGATCTTTGTGATATATATAACAAATACATTAGAACTTGATGTCTAATAAAAACTGTCAAGTGATTGCAGACCACCTCCCAATTACTTAATGTAATAGGTTTTTCTTATAAAAATTACTTATTACATTTTTATTACATGCAAAGAAATGTAAACCTCAATATCAAAGGAAAAAACTTTAAAATGGGTATAAGTAGTTAATCATTGAAATTAGCATACAATTTTATGTCTTGTGACTTTTTTAATATGTAGATTGACTCTTAAAATACAAATAGACGGAGGATTTGTTGAGGTTGCACTTCAAGTGAATTTTTCACTGCTTATTTAGAAATTTTGAATGAAAAAGAGCTATAGTCTTACATACAGATGAGGAAACTGAAGCACCGAATGACAAGGCAGCTTACCCTACGGCCCACAGTCAGTGGGCCTGAGAGCTGAGATATATTCTGTGTGATACCCCCTGCATTCACTTCTATGTGACTCTCCATCACAGAGAGAGTGTATTCCCAATTTCTTCTCTTCAATTTCCTTCTCATAATCCATTGATTTAACCTCCACATTTCCTCCCGTCCTTACCCTGTCTTCAAAGCCCTTTCTTTCTACCCATTCCCTCCTGTTGTCTGTATCAGAACGCCCCCATCAAGACTTATTTTTTGAAACACTCCTCTCCCAAATCAAAATCTCCTACTTCCTTCTTTCTCGACCCTCAAAAATCCAGGTCTCCTTCTTCTAGAATACCTCTTTGTATACTGCATCTAATTCTATTATCAAAGCCATTTCATAACCATTTCATAACCAAATTTCTTGAAAAAGTCACATTCATTATGTCTCATTCCCCTCTATCCAGTCCCCAAACCCTTAATTTCTGATCTTATTCCCCAAGTTTTCAGTTAGACAGAAACTGTTCTATTCAACTGAAAGCATTCTCCTGAGGTTATAAAACACTTTAAGGATTTCCTCATGATTCACTCTGATCAATTTTTTTTAACGTTATCTGATACTTGATCACATGCCACCTGTCTCCCAATTCTCCCTTCTTTTGACATCGAAACATTGCATTACATTTTCTTCCTATTTCTTTAGCCATTCTATCAATCTCTTTTTTGGTTCCTTGTTTTTTATCGTTATTCCCAGTTATATAAATATAACAATTCCCTAGTTTCATTCTCAGCCACAGGCTGAGATTACTCTAACAGGAGTATTTCAAACAGGAGTGTTCCTTTGCTGCATTCTCTATTTCAGGGATTTCAAATTCTCCCGTGATTTCAACCATCCTGCTTGAGCAGACGGCCCTTAGATCTATGCATCAAGCCCAAACTACTGTTCATGGTGCTGACACGTTTCAAACTGCTGAGCATCTTCACCTGGACATTTCTCTGGCATCTCAAATTCAATGTGTTCAAACCTGCTAAATTTTGCTGCTGCTTGCTCCCAACGCATAATTTAAAAATACTGTCACGTGAGATTCTTCCCTCCCTTGACTCCCACATCTCAGTTGTACTTTAGCCCTGTCAATGTTGATACAGGATCGCACCCTTGAGCTCCCCACTCTGTTTCTCACTGCCACTGCTCCAGGTCAGCTCCTCCTTAGCTCTGTCCTGATTTAATGCTCAAGATCCAACTCCTCATGGCCTGTAATTGCTGCCTCTTCCTACCACTTCCACAAGATGTTGTTAGAGTAATTTTTTAAGCCCACAATTTTATCTTGCCTTTCCCATGCACACAGGAATTTGGTGTTAGAACTGGAAGGGTAACTGTATATAATTTAGTCTACTCCTGTCATTTTCCCAATGAGAAAACAAAAGTTCAGAGAATGTAGGAAGTACATTTAAAAGTTTTCTGACTTCTAACAAGTGCTCTTTTGATCTCATTATTTTGCCTTTGAAAGTCCAAGGCTTTGTTTCAGAGCTTATTTCAGACTCTGAACAAAAGATAATAAGGTTATATCAACATAACATATTCTTAAGCAGACTTGGCAGTTTTTTTAATTACTGATTCAACTGAGAGTCTGACACTATGGTGAAACCTACTTGGTCTTCTGCCTAAGTTACCTCTCATGGGAAAAAGAATGACGGAGCTTCATAAAGTTGGGAGGTTTCTTAGTCACCTGGATTCCTTTTCCAAAACAAACAGCAGGCCCTGATACTTTAGTGTGGTGAGGGAATTTAGAGGTCATTAGCAGGTGCGTACACAGTTCTGTAGCTTCCAAACAGACAACAAGGTATCCCTACAACTCTGTCCCACACCCACAAATGGGAGAGAAAAATGTGTTCATGAGCTCACAGGTGGCAAGAAGTACACATTTGCATTAACAGTGTTTCACCTCTGTGCCCAAGAGGGGCTCCAGAATAACATTTCAGTTACTTGCCCAATCCTTTGGGTCATTCACTTTTCTTTTTTCCTCTTAGTATTACTAGTATTGTTTTTATTCTTATGCAGAAGCATTCCTGATCATAAGGATGATATGCAATTAGGTTAAAATCAAAATTTTTCTGAATCTTCACACTTACAATGTCAATTCCTTGTAGTATATTTTTCTAGTAGTTTTCTTGGAATGGGCTATCTTATACCTTATTGTAAAACCCCACCTCAAGAGCAAATTTAGGCTCAATTGTGTTGGACTGTATCTAGTAATAAATTAATATCCAAAGCTCAATTTCTTCATTTTTAAAATGGAGATAATTGATGTACTGGCCACATATACTTGTGAAGTTTGAATACATAGATTCCTCAAAATATATTGCCTAGCATCTGGCTGTCATTGAGTGATTTGTAATGGTAACAATTATAAGGATTAACATTAAATATATTGCAGGAGTATATAGTTCTTATAATGCAAACATCATCTTTTTATACTAGTCATATTAACTATACACATATTTTCCTGAATTATCAATTATGGCAATTTTATAAATATACGTACTTGGAGATGAAAATGATATTTTATTCAATAGTAATTTTGAAAATACAAAAAGAATTTTAAAATTACTCAGGATTATCTTTTAATGTAAACTATAAATTTGTTTTATCGGTGACACAGATAAACTCTAATTGTGTTAACAGTTTTCATATTTAGCAGTTCTGAAGAAACTCAATTAGAAGTTGAAAGTTTTTTATTTAGGAAGAAATAAAAACTAAGGGTTTACATCACCTTTAATTAATTCTAAGTGCAGTTTGAAACTTAAAAATTGGAAGCTAGTCTTCAAATCCACACCTAATTTTTCAGAAGGCTGTTTTACATCTTCTGTGTATTGATATATTAAACAATATATAATTGTTTGTGTTTATAGTAATGCCTTTGGGCTTTAGAGAAAAATAGTTTAAATTATCCTGATTTCTCAATACAAATCTGTGAAAATGTGAAGCTGAAACTAGGCAGAGCTCTGCTTGACTGGCTCACTTGTTTGATAGGAAATTTGCTTAGTGCAAGGAATGACAGTAATGGAAGTTGCTAGCCCAACAATTTGCCCCCATGCTCCTGCAATTTCTTTTCCTTGACATAAAAATAAACACTTATATCATCTATTTTGCTTAGTGCAACAATAATCAAATATAAACCAATGCTCACATAAAAGAAATTATTTTCTTTTTTTAAGACTTTCAATTCTCATATTTCAAGGATCAAAAAAAAATCATCTTAAAAGACGTAAGAAACTTAGAAATCTTCCATCTAGAAATGTAAGGAACAAACTTTCTGAAGCTTTCAGATATTTTCTGCTTCATTTCCTTTCTGTACTCCAAAACATTTTTTTTTTTTATTTCCATGGCTGGTCAGATCTGAAAATTACAGTCAAGTGTTTTAGCATCATAACTTATTGCTGAATATCATGAACTAGCATCAGACACACACTACACTAAGAGGATCTGAGCTTTCAACACCTATTCTCTCCAGTTCTAGTACCAGAATCCTAGCTCATAAGATTACAAGTATCTGCATAGGCAAAAAAAAAAAAAAAAATGAATAAATAAATAAAAGTAGTAAAGAGTAAAATTAAAGGTAAAACCCAAAAGTAAAGGAATCTTTAGCATCATTTTAAACCTGAAAGATAAACCAGAACCACCTACTGCTGAACTTTTTTAATAATTCTAATGACTCACAAGACTATTGTTTGATTTTTGAAGCAACGGGGTAATACGAATTTAAATCATTCAATTAAAAATTAACCATTATGATTGTCTTCTTTTTTATAGGTGGTGGTGGAAGTTAACAGTGAATTTCGAGTCCAGGTAATATATAGCAAATAATTTTTTTTTCCCAAATTAAAAATTTTTTAAATGATTTGGGACTAACAATATATTTCCCAAAGAAAACTCATTTCTATAAGTAAAAGTTGATATATGCTAACATGTATAGATTATTCAAATTACCAACTTTTCCAATTAAATATCCTTTCTGACATTACAATTATCCCCTTTTCCAAAATCTTCAGTGGAATGTGAATTATGAATTAAAGTAATAGATATTATTACTTTATCCTGCCCACTCAAGGTAAGAGATTACAATGCTAAAAATGGCACCATCAAGTGGCATACAATCAGAAGGCAAAAACGGGAATGGATTAAGTTTGCTGCAGCCTGTCGTGAAGGTGAAGACAACTCAAAAAGGAACCCAATTGCCAAAGTAAGTACCAACCCCCATGCACAAAAGCAAAAATCAGAAAAGATGTAGTTGAAGTTTCAAAAGAATCTGTATTTCAGCTACTTTCCTAGCATATTTCACTGAGAAGTTATGAGTCAGATTATGAAAATGGAAGGTATTAAAAGGACAGATGAAGCACTCAGGTAAAGAGTTAAACATTGCCTCACCTCACCAGAGAAATAAATGCATATGATCATGTGTTATCCTAAACTCTAGATGAAACAAACATAAAATAATGAATTTAATACTCAGATAGTGTTTATTCTGGCTACCTTATTTTTCAAATTGAATTCCTATTTTTGGCTCTTTTATAATCATTCAAAAATCCTCTCACACTCTTTTCCTTTCATTTTCCCTTAATTTCTTTGGTATATACACACATGCACACACATGTACACACACACACAGAGACACACACATCCTCAGAAATATATCCATATACTCAGAAGCTCACACATATACAAATATACATAAATATATAAATTATATATTAATATATACATACACAGACACACATACAAATATACACAGATATTCACACATATATCCACAGAGACTCTCCAGTAAGATTTGCTTATAGTCATATAACATTTTATTTCAAAGAGTCCTCATTTCTATAAACATTTATTTGGAGTGGTTCCCTCACTTTTCTGCTAATATGTCTTTCCCGTTTCCAGCAATAAGAACTTCTACAGAGTCAGATAACTCTTGTTACCTACATAAATTTGCTTTTAAAATTTTCTTCTAAAACTTTTCATTTTGAAAAATACTGAGAGATCAAAATTATGTAATGAGAATATTGGTAAACTCCTAAGAAGGTAAGATGTTCCCTAGTTTAGCCCCAGTGCTAACACAGAGTCTAAAAAGAATATGATCAGTTGCACATGTTGAATGAATAAATGCATGGTGACAGCATAGATCTCAATTAAGGTGATTACTAACTTTCTAGGATAATTACTTTTTTTATTATGTGATAGAAATAGAAATTGAATTTCTTTAATTATATTGTCATTTGCCATTGAAAATACTAGGGCTATAATTATTCCATTTACCTAGGAAAATAATTCTCTACTTCCAGCATTTCCCAAAATATAATAGTGGGGAACACATTCAACAATTCTCAAGAAAGAAAACTGTAGCATAATAAACATAACACTCTTTACTTGCCCCCGTAATAATTCCACCTGTGCTCTTTCCACAGATTCATTCAGACTGTGCTGCAAACCAGCAAGTTACATACCGTATCTCTGGAGTAGGAATTGATCAGCCACCTTATGGGATCTTCATTGTTAATCAAAAAACTGGTGAAATTAATATCACATCCATAGTAGATCGAGAGGTCACCCCTTATTTCATTGTAAGTGGGCTCCATGTAAAATTCTTTATGTTCTGACCTAAATTATTTTTAGATTATCTTAAACTCAGATCACATTTGAGTTTTTAAATTTTTTTTGATTGTAGTAATATTGGCTTACAGATTCAAGAGTCTCAATATTAGCTATTTTTTGTTATCTCTTAATTCATGGGCAGCACAAAGATTAAGAAATGAGTATTTCATTCAAGTTGCTTTGCAAATTTGCTAGCTCTGGTCTGTCCCCATTGGTGAGCTAGAGTATTTGGAAAGGCACGTACCTAACTTTTAATTTAATTCATCAAACGCCAAGTGTTTCTAGATCTACCAAGAGAGACTTTTTTGAGTGAATATACTTTATTATAAATTCACACTGCCCAAACTTACGTGAGTTCAGAATGTGTCTTGGAAATACTTTAACCTATCCACTCCATTCTTTACAGGAGCTGTGACAAAGCTTAAGTATGAGCTTTCTTAAAACCTACAATCTCACTTCCACTTTAAGCAGCTGACCTTATGACCAACTTCATTATTAAGTTTTAGTCCTTCCATCACAAACTCTCTCAGTTAATTTTCTCTGTTCCTGCTCAGAAATGTTCTACATTAAATCCATAACAAGCACAACCAATTTTCTATTTTTTCCCAAAGTCTGTCCCAAAAGTCTCTATTGTCACATAATTGCCTATTTTTTCAAGAAACTTATTCCACCAACTTCATCTTTTTCATCTTTCTTCTGCTCCATTGGCTGCTTTCATTTCCATCTCTCAACATTGTTAATACTCAAGTCAAAAATATAAACCATAAATAAGTAAAAGTTGGTAACATACATCTGAAGAGGTGGAATCCTATATTTCTGAATGACATACAGAGTTGTAAAACAATGTTACCGTAATAACAAGAGTTTATAAAGGAAAAGTTTTCTTGATTTGCAACCTCTTCTGTCAAAACCTGATCAAGTCTCAAAATGCCTTGAAATAGTAACCTGTTTTAATACTTTCACTCATATACTAGCTTATATTTCTAAGACTGTTTTAATTCCCTAGCCTTCTATTCCAAATAAATATTCTTGCTTTATCTCTCACAAATTCTAAATCAGAATCCCAGCTTATTAACTTTCCTTGAGAATAATGATTTTTATATACAATATACCTAATAGGTAAAATAGTATATATTACACTTACACATACTTCAAGTGTAATTAGTAAAAATGTACAAATGCCACATAAGTACCATATAGCTTATAAATGCTGTTTTTTTTTTTGAAGCTCCATGTTATTCTCCTCAAGCGCCGTCCCTCCCAATAATTCCTATTCATAATTTAAAACAATGGGTTTCCATCACTCTCCTCACATTACTCCTTTCTCATGGAACATCCTGAAAATTCCCTGTGCTGCCTATTGAAATTCTCTTTCAAGGTATATCTCAATTATTGTATCCTCCCATGTAGTCATAGTGCTTTTGTTCTTCTTATATATAATGTATCATGTTTCCTTTTCTCAGATGGTATTTTGAGTTTGTGTTTGCCTCCTTTTATTGATTAGAGGTCCTGATTGTGCCTACATTTTAGTAGGAATTAATATCTTATTTTTCTTTTACTTACCCACAGTACCTAATAGAATGCACAAAGTAAGGACCTAATAAATATGTGTTGCACCATATCATTATTCTTCTTTTATTTCCTAGATCTACTGCCGGGCTCTAAATTCACAGGGCCAAGATTTGGAGAGGCCTCTGGAGCTCAGAGTCAGGGTTTTGGATATAAACGACAACCCTCCTATATTTTCTATGTCTACTTTTGTAGGGCAAATAGAAGAAAACTCTAATGCAAGTAAGTAATTATTTTTATTATGTAAATAAGAATGTACTATCTATTGGCTTCAAGATCATTCTTAACAAGCAGGCAACTAGAGGCTAAGCTATGCTGTTCCGACATCATGAATTGTAAGAGAGCATAGAAAAACACACAGAAGAGAGAGGTATGAGGAAGACTCCACAGTGGTTCTCCACTGTGGAAGCAGCTGCCATCAATCACACACAAGGAACACCTTCAAAGCAGGCAGGAGGTTTTCTCATGCTATGCACCCCCACCAGCTCTGTCGTAGATTCCAGAAGGAGACTCCAGAGTGTTGGCAGGGTCACTAAGAGAACTTAGTTTCCCAGTCTATTTGGAAGGGAAAACTCATCCACTTCTGTTCATATCATCTTTTTGTTTTTTAATTTAACTACTTTAAAGTCACTCGTAGGAATCACCTCCATGCAATCTATTTTGTGACCGTATCTTCATGAGCTTTTATTGATAAGAAATAAATGTAAGCCAAGTGTTATTTTTCCCTTTTTATATATGACTTAATAAATACAGATTTTGTTTGCTTTTTACTCAAGTCACTGATTTCATGTATTTGAATGCATTACAAACCTTATCTTGGCCCACCAGACACACTTAAAACTTACTGTTGCTAGTGCTGCTAGTTAAGGCACTAGAGAAAACCTATGAACTGAATAGAGCATTTAACTGAAAGGGCTTAAACAATAAAAGGCATCTTTGCCTCTTCTTGTATTACCATAGATATCAATATTTTAACAGCCAAGTATTTAGCCACTTGGGAGGCATAGTACTATAGCTGCTGAACACACCATTGAAGATTTTCCTAAATACATTAAAAATACCAGAGTTGATTTATCATTTGAATTCAAAACTTCAACTTACCAAAGTTACTTTAGCCTTTAAACAGTGTCATTTCTTATAAATTAAAAAAATTAAAAATCATTCCATTTTAACTTATACATTAAAATACTGTACCTATAACTTGAATATTTAAAAATTGTATTATCAAAAAGTCTGCTGTAAAAATTCACACAGTATGGAAATTACAAATAGAATGGAAATCTATTCTTTGTTCTGCCTAGTGTCATTCTTCACAGACAGGCACTCTCATTTAGGCACAATACATTCTATAATTATATAAGATATATAAGCATGGCTTTGGAAACAAATGGGACTGTATTTTGCATAGTAACCCATAATAGAATTTTATTTAAATATATTTTAGACATATTTCCCTATTAAGAAATATAGATTTCTTTTAATAGTTGTATTGGATTTCTTTGTATGAACATGCCATAATTAGTTAATTAGCTAGTAAAAGCACTTAAAAATGATTCTGAAGTGATGAGAGAGAAACTGGAGATACTATGGCCTGTTTGTCTTAAGATAGGATAATTGTGCTTGAAACTGAGTTTGAGTGTAGAGGAGAGTTCTAGTTTATGAACACTGGCAGCTTTTCACACTCCCTAGTGTCCATCATCAAAACTACTTGAAAGACTGATGGGAAAGATGAGGGATAAGACCAAGTACATATTTAAACAAGGAGCTCTTTAAACCTACTAGTTGCATAGAACTCCACTAGGGAACATGTAAAAAAGAACAATAATATTTATTTCTTGAGATTGCATTATTTAATAGGAAACTACATCATTTTCTTTCATTAAACTGTTTAATTCTTTCATGAATTCAATGAAATTATGACTATCCTATTTATGTGGAAACTAAGGCCAAAACTATATACCTAGAATGCGCGTTAGTTAGGAAAGAATTGTTCCAGTTTTATTATCATTTTTTCCACCACAGAAACCTTAAAATAATATATATACTAAGATTAAAAAAATGAAATCAGAATAAAACATTTCTTTGTATACTCTATTTAGGTTCCTGGTAAAATAAGAGCTTTTTGTTAGGTCAAAGGTCTAAAAATAGGCTAAAATATTCACTAGTTGAAGAAGTAGAAAGGGGCAGTGATACAGTACACATTCTTTAGAAAACTAACCCTAATACTTGCTGGAAAAGTAGTATGTACACAGTTGTGTAACAGGAAGGCAAGCTTTCTGTTTGGAATCATTTTTCCTTTATTTCTAGATACTCTGGTGATGATACTCAATGCTACTGATGCAGATGAACCAAATAATTTGAACTCCAAAATAGCCTTCAAGATCATAAGCCAGCAACCTTCTGATTCACCAATGTTTATTATCAACCGATACACAGGAGAACTTCGAACAATGAATAATTTTCTAGACAGGGAGGTAATTTCTTTCTTTTTTTTTTTTGAATACTTTTTAGTCTTAAAAGGAATTGATTCTGAAAGCAAGAGTACTTAAGGAAAAAAAATAAAGGAAACTATTTTTAAATTTTAATTACATAACCTTTTTAAAATTTTTTTAAAAAATTTAAAAAGGGAATTCTTCAAATACATTTTATACTGTCAGTTTTCATTTAATTTGACTGTCATATTCATCTCAATTTAAGTAAACTATTCTGAGAGTACATCAAATTTGCATAAGGAGGAACAAAAATTCAATTTTTAAAAAATATGTTTAATAATGAAACAAATTGTTAACAATTTGTCATTTTATCCTCAGTCTTGGCTCTTCACAGTGCATGGGAACATGCTTGAGCCTCCAATAAATCATACAGGCTAAGAAACTTGCTTAGGGCCTCCCTGGTGATGCAACCTGCTAAGCGCAGCATTGTGGAGCTGTTGGCAGCTGCAGCGCGAGTTCAATGCCCTGCCAGGGGGTATCCCACATGGCCGGCAGACCCCTCCTGCCTCGCCCGCTGCTCCCCTCAGCAGTGTATTTCCGTCCATCTGCCTGTTCTGCTCCCCACTCTGTCTCTGGTGAACCCTCTCGCTGTCCCATGCCTCTGTCCTGCACTCCAGCTTATATGCAAAAATAAAATAAATCTTAAAAAAAAAAAAAAGAAAGAAACTTGCTTATCTTTCTTTAACCTGGCATATCCTAGATTTATTTGATAAATAAACTTTTTTTTAATCCTACGTTCACTTACTAACATCTCACTGGTTACTTTAGGAAATGAATCACAGTATCATAATGATGGCTAGAAATCAATAAAATCCAGACTAATCTTTTCATTTAATAAAAAATAATAATTATTATTATTGTTAAAAATTACAATCTTTTTCAACCCTTAGAAACAATAATGAATGAGAACTTTCATACTGCCTCACATGACCTTTGTGGATTTTCAAAATTCTGTGTTGCTCTTGTTTCTACCATAGATTTATTTAAATGTTGAGCTAAAAATCTAAGAGAACTTTGCATGAAATGGAGTAAAGAATGTCTGATGTTTATAATGTGTTTTTTTTTTTTTAGCAATACAGCCAATATAGTCTTTCTGTAAGAGGCTCAGACAGGGATGGTGGGGCAGATGGCATGTCAGCAGAGTGTGAATGCAGCATTAAAATCCTGGATGTCAACGATAACATCCCATACTTGGAAATGTCTTCAGTAAGTGTTTGTACTTAAAATGAGTAACTTAAAATTCATTATATTCTAACATTAGCTCAAACAATTCTGTTTATAGGTTGTACATGTAATCTTTAGTTACATATAACCCAAATATAAACATGCACCTTTCGTATTAGTTTATATAATATGCAGGGACGAAGCATATTTAAGCAATGAAGTGAGATTATAAACACAAGCCCCGGGGAGGGAAAAAAGGTCAAAATGGGGGAGAAAGAGCACAAGGGACTATGGTGATGGTTCATGGGTGAATTGGTGGTGGGAAACCTATGGGGGATACACAATAATGTAAAGCATATAAATTAAATTTAAAAATTTTAAAAAATAGTAACTCTAAACATTCTAGTGTAAACCTAGCATAGTTTTTCTCTAGCTCACAGTTTGTATTGACTTTTTTACTTCTGTTTTCAGAATAGCATATCTATACAAGAAAATGCCCTATATTCAGACATACTCCAGATTAGAGTCATCGATTTGGATGAGGAGTACTCAGCTAACTGGATGGGAGATATTTTCTTTATCTCTGGAAACGAGGGCAATTGGTTTGCAATAGAAATGAATGAAAGAACAAATGTGGGGACTTTAAAGGTGATAAAGGTATGGTATAATTATCTTAAACATTTTATTTTCTTGGTCTTTTTGTCAAATTTTTGAGCTTAAAATAAAGTGATATTAACACTTCACAAACTTGACAGGCTGAAAAAATAAACAGTACTGTGTCTTAAAATGATATCTGATAGCATTTTATAGAAAAAGTTTCTATTTTAGTTTCCTGCTTCTATCATTACACAAAAACAAGGATAGAACTTTAACATGCTACTCCTTTTTTGTCAATACAGTACTCCCTCACAGATCATATATAAGAGCATATGTTTTCAAACAAAAAGTAAAAGCATTTTTAAACATATGTCTTACTTTATGCTTACAAGTAAGTATGATTAATCCCTAAAGTTTTGTTTTAGATGTTTTAACAATAGCTTTAAAGCATATTCAACATGGATTTTAAAAATGTATTTGTGTCAACACATATATCATTATTATACACTAGGAATATTCATCAGGTAAATTAAAAGTTGTTTATTCCTCTGGAGTGTTTTTATAAGATTAAATGAAAGTATGTAATTGTAAGATTCATTTCATTGGGCTGCTGAGCAAGACCTATTATAATCATGAATATACTAGAGATCTGGTCTAAGTCAGAGAAATCTGGTTCAAAACAACCGAGTTCTCCTTTATTCCCCTCTGTATCAGTGATACATCACATTGACCTGCAATAGAATTTCTTCCACGATGGGTGGTGGGGTGGGGGATTAAGGGGGAAACTATCTTACTTCTAGGGAACTGACAGTGAAGGTTCACCCTATGCTGTAAGATTTGTCTAGTCTATGTCTAAGTCTGTGTTAATTGTACTGGGATTGTATACGATGCATGCAATCAGTATTCTTCATGGTAAAATACAATCCCCTATTACTAGTTGCTTTTTTCAGAAAAGCCATGAGAATAGACCCCTAAGGAATTTGGTCCCTATGGGAATGTGTGGTCATTTGTCTCATAATTCTTTATAAAATGAGGCCATGCCTATAGCTTCCATTTACTGAGGTGGGTGCAGATGCTTTAACTTATTCCCTCTCCCAATCCCTGAAAATGAGATTATATACACACACGGCAGATAAAAATACAGTGAGGTTCAGAGAGAGCACATAATCTGCTCAAGTTCTCATAGCCAGTAAGTGGTACATTTAACATTCAAACTTTAGTTTCTTTAGCTGTTAATATTTTTCTACTATACTGTCAAAGATTATATGCTTTGGAAACTATCCTAATCTATTTCACTCCAAACTATTATATTACTTTAGATCATTTATCTTTCCTCAATCTGTATTGTGGAGATTTGTATCTCTATCCATAAAACAATGGTGTTGATTTTTCTCACAGACATGACATCATATATTAATTCCTTTGCAACAATTACATATAGGTAATGTGTGTGCAATATATATGTATACATGATTTTATAGACATTCTAACAATTACAACAAAAGCCAACATTAGGGTAAATATTAAAAATGTTAGCTAATTGGAGAGCTCAGTGTGTGAAATGATGGTCATCTAATTACTCTCAACTGAAAATTTTGAAAAACATTTCCTACTTGGACATAATGCACAGTTGCTTAGACATTTTATTAGTAATGGACATTGACACCATTTTCCATAATGAAAATGATTACTTGATTATTTTATAATATGGAATGAACTTTTGCAGAAAATGTTGAAAATATGTATTATTTATATATTACATTGTATTACCTGACTTCTTTGAAAGAAGTCACCTTTATAGAAATAAAATGTATATAAGTAGTTCTTTATGGATAAAACAAGTCAAGTCAAATGACTGAAACTACAATGTATTTGGCTCATACTTTGCCATAAATAGACTTACTTTCCAAGAAACATGAAAGGATTGAAACTAATAGAAATGATATTTGTACTATATAGTATTTGATTTTGACCATTTATGTTAGTCTCAATTTTCAATTTGTTTAGTGGACAATTAGAGCTCATGCCAGACATTTTCAACTTTTCAACCAATAATCACAGGCAATTGGATTTTTCTTACTGTTTTTTAATGTTTGTAATTAATGAATGATAAAGAATAGATTATATATTTACATATTTAAGAAAGAGATGTAGAGTACTTATTTTTGTTATTCTTAAAGAATTTCTCTTTCTCCTGGAATGTTTTTTCTTCCCAAAGTAAAAATATTTCACTCTGTATTTTCTAGGCCCTAGATTATGAAGCCCTAAACAGTCTGCAACTTAGTATCGGTGTTAGAAATAAAGCTGAATTTCATCAGTCAATCATGTCTCAATATAAACTCACAGCAACTGCAATCTCTGTGAGGGTGGAAAATGTAATTGAAGGCGCGATCTTCCGTCCGGGATCAAAGACATATATAGTAAATAAAAATATGGGAAAAAATTATAAAGTGGGAGACTTTATAGCTATTGATCAGGACACAGGGAAGCCTTCAACAACTGTTAGGTAAGACTGACATTTTCCAACTAATTTTCAGCACTTAAGTTTAGGTTATTTTAAATATTTTAAGCATCTCAAAGTATTTTTCATTTATTTCGAAACTATCATTGAATCATAAAAAGTAGTAACTACTGAACTGGCACTAAATTTAGAGTGCTTAACAGAACACAAAATTGTGTGCAAGGTGTACAATGTAAAGGTGTAAAATGTGAAAACATAGTCTTAACAGTTTGGCACGCCTGTGTTTATCTATTTTATTGACCAGATCACTGGTTATTCCTCCTTGAAGAATTTGTGGGTTGATTTCCCATTGCAAATTTGCTCATATTGAAATCCATTCTATTTAATTAGTTAATTTCTGTTGCTTTTTCAATTTGACCACCCCTATTTAATACCAATCAATAACTTTGGTGTAAGAAATTACTTCTATTAAGGAAAAAATATGCTGTTTCCTCTTAATTATGAAAACTCTGTGAGTATATGCAGATATGCATTTTGCACAGGCTCTTGTGATAAAAAAAATATATAGGCGATGCGGGGAGGAACAGGAAGATTTCACAGATGAGTTCTTTAAAGTTCTCGGTTTTCTCCTTGCACTGAATACTTCCTTTATAGCTCTTGTCATATTATTCCTCAATTGCTGTTAAATTCTTGTACTCCACAGACATGAACTCAGAGAATGGACTACACCTCCCCCATCTGCTCTCAGTTTTATTCCCTCTACTTAGTACAGTGCCTGAGACAGTGTTATCTAACCAATGCAGATATGTAAATGCAAACGAAACCATTAAGTCAAAGAAGAGCTAAGAAAGAGAACAGAAAATGGGATAGAGGGACAAGTCAAGGACATAATATGAAATCCAAAAGAAGCTCTGTAAAGTCATTGGCCATATGGAGTGCGGGAGTGGAAAGAGGGAGGGGATGAAGCAGGCTGATGATAGAGAGATAACTTACTGTATTTGGTAAGAGAGTAGTTTGGAACTGAACAGCCACTCAGCAAGACCCAGAACCTGGGTCTTCCATGATAATTCTGATGCTCCCAAAATCAAAATTAAAGGAAAATGAGACTGCAAGCATGGAAAGATTATTCTGATATCCAAGTGGGCATTAGAGACAGCCCATTAGAAGTGGTTCCTCAGGAATTCTTTTTTGTATCATTATAGTTATCATTTAAATCTGTCTATTTCTGAATGCTCTCAAATAACTAAGACTGCACTAAAAGTACAGCCACCAGTCATTGGGAACTATATCCATAAGTACTGACTGCCTAATTAAAATGGCTCCTTTCAAAAAAGGTTAACTGATATTAAATTGTACTGTTTTCTTTCAAATATAGATATGTCATGGGAAACAATCCAGGTGGTCTGCTAGATATTGACTCAAGAACAGGAATAATTACTTTGAGAAATAAAGTTACCAGGCAACAATATGAAATGCTTAATGGAAAATACCAAGGAACAATTCTATCCATAGATGGTAAGCAGCCAATTTCACTTCTTTTCTAAAGAAAGTTACGTATACTTTCACATATAAAAATTTTAACTAATATGTTTTGAAATAACCCCTCTTCCAACAAAAGTTTCATATTGAGCATTATAGAACCAAAATTTTAATAATACAAGGGGCAATGGAATTTAGTGCTAAGCCAGTAGGCCCTGGAACAAGGCTGAATTTGTATCTCATACCATCACCTTATCACTTACTAGCTATGGGATTTTAGACAAGCTATGTTCCCTTCTCTTACCTTATCTTCTCGTCACTATATTTTCTACTCTAGTTCCTCTTCCTCCTTTCTCATTCTCTCCCTTCTTTCCTTCCTTCTACTGTCCTAAAAAAAGGAGTTGAAAATTTCCTCAGTCTGTACAGATTAGAAAGAAATAAAATAACATTTCATTAGTCACTCAACAATTCAGAAATATTACCAAACTATACTGATCTTTTCTGCAAATGGTCAAAAGAAATGCTTTTACATGTATATCATAAATATAAATGTTTATTTTTTTTCATCCATAGTTAGAGCTTTATTGACTTCAGTGATAAAACTGCTTAAGCAAAGGCTAGTTTACTCCTTTTCTTATATTCAACATTAACCTTAATTTTATACAAAAAAGGGAAATTAGAGCTTATACTTATAAAATTGTTAGACTTTTGTCATCAAACCTTCAACTTTCTGGGTTTCAACATTAGATCTGTTGATAATAGCAAAAACAATAACAATAAAATCAACATAGCTCAGCTAAAGAGACATGGATTTTGATATCAGATAGACTGAATTTAAACCTGTCTCTGGTATGTACTTCACAAATATCTTCACTCATTTACTTGGAAACTGCATATAAAATCCTAGCCAAATGGCAGCCAGGATGACAGGTCCTAGGGTAACATTAATGGACAAAATCTGACAACTGAGCTCACATATATTTAATAGATAGAATAAGAATAATAACAACTTGGGCCTCCCTGGTGGCACAGGAGTTAAGTCTCAATGCTGTCAAGCTATCGCCAGCCACTGCAACCTAAGGCGCTAACTCACATGGCACAGCAGACCTCTCCTGTCAAGACTGTTGTTCCCTCAGCAGTGTGTATCAGTCAACCTGCCTGTTCTGCTCCCCACTCTGTCTCTGGTGAATCCTCTCACCCCTCACACCTCTGACCTATACCCCAGTTCTTCTGTGCATAAATAAATGAAAATAAATCTTTAAAAAAGAAGAACCTGCTGAAACAAACAGTAAGTATGGGGCAATTAAAATGAAACAAATAACAAATGTCCCTACTTTAATCAACAGAATAATTTACTGAAACTTTGACAAAAAGAAAAATTTGGAACAATTTGCTTATGAAATAAGTGTTTCACTTTCTCACTGGTGCGAAGGTTTCCCCCCACTTGTAACAGCATCAATTCCCGATCTTGTGAGTTATTTGAGTTGTTGGTTTTGAATTTGGAGATATGCTGATTTATCACTGGGAGATTTCTAGAGAAATGACTGACCGACCTGTTCCAAATCTGTTGTGTTTTTCAGTACATAAAAGCGAAAATAAGTAAGGACCCAAGATGAAAGTAAAACGGCAACCAAATATTAGTTAACATGTTAACATATGGATAAGTGAACAAAAATAATCCAGAAATGCCTCCAGTGTGTGTTTTTTTAAAAAGATTTATTTATTTATACATACGAGAGGTGTGGTGTAGGCCAGAGGTTTGGGAGTCGGGGGGAGGGGTGAGAGGATTCACCAGAGACAAAGTGGGGAGCAGAACAGCAGATCTACTGAAATACACTGCTGAAAGGAACAGTGGGCAAGACAGGAGAGGTCTGCTGGGCCATGTGGTATGCTACCTGGCCAGGAATCGAACTCGTGTTGCAGTGGCTGTGGATAGCTTCATGGTGCTGAGATTTAACCCCTTGCGCCACCAGGGAGGACTACCTCCACTATTTCATAGCACTGCTGGCCAATACATAATGTGGCATTTACTGTTTATGCTTTGCAACATGAAACAATTTTTCAGAACTGATATAATGGTTTTATTGATTTACCATTGTTTTACAGAGCACCCTGTAGTTTTCAGGAGTGTAACTTCACACTTCAATATATGTATGCCCCACATTACACAACACAACAAACTTCCAGTACCATTCACTGTTATCAAATTGACCTCCCCACATGTCCCTGCTACTCCCTACCTCTTCCCCTCTTGTAACCACCATTTTGTTCTCAGAATCTGTTATTTTTGTTGTGTTTTGCTAGTTCTTTTGCTTTATTTATATACCATATATTGTCCATTATGTATCTTTTACTTTCTGATTTATTTCACTTTGCCTAATTCCTCAAATCCCATCCATTTTGTCACAAAAAGCAAGATGTCATTTTTTTAATACACTATGTATATATACCATATATACATACACCATAACCATATACCATATATACCATAACTTCTTTACACAGTCATCCACCAATTTTAGGCTGTCTCTATGTCTTGGCTACATAATGGTTTGATTTAAATATTAAGTTACAGACAAAGAACAATATGGGCAGTTACTGAATTGATGGGAGTGAAGACACTGGTGCAAAAAGAAAACAGCTTTGTACTACTCACCAATCATTATTACTAAATGTATGAAATATTTCTTCCATTTTGAACTATATTACAGATAATCTTCAAAGAACTTGTACTGGTACAATAAATATTGATCTTGACGGTTTTGGTGACTGGGACAACGGCCAAGATACTACTACAGATGATGGTACTAAAGAAGGGGGTCCCACCAGTGTCTCAGATGAAGTTACTACTTCTGATTTTGTCGTTACCGACATCACAAGAAACCCTATGGACTTCGAACCTAATGTAGGGCAAAATATTTTCGATAATGTACATTTTGGTCCTGCTGGTATTGGACTACTCATCATGGGATTCTTAGTTCTAGGATGTAAGTATCTGAGCAGTCCTATTTATATGTGCCCATCAAAAAATATTGTACAGCGGAGATACATTTTCAGATCCTTTGATAAAATATATTTTACAAATTCTGATTTTGTGTAATTTTCAAAGCATTTCTGGTTGGTGTTAGATTTGTAAGATGAAAAATTAAACTGTTTGATCCCTTATAGTACAGTAGAAAACATTTTTTTTCTTTTTTGCATTCAATCGCAATGTAGTGGGGAAGTGCTATAACAGGCAGGTTAATACTGTCATTTGTGTGAAGACTATTAGAAATGATGGAAACAATTAGAAAAGACTTTACAGAAAAAGTAAGCACCGACTGGGGTGCTAATAAAAATATGTGAAGTAGGAAAGAACACATATGGAAGCAAGATGAGGAGGAAAGAATGTAGTGAAGATAATATTAAGGGAAGGAGAAAAGAAGGAAAGAAAGGAGGAAAATCTTTCAGGTGTGTTTTGTTTTCTTGAAAATATGATAAGGCTTAAGGATAGCTTTGAATCCAGAGGTATTTAATTGCGTCTACTATAGACTCAATATCTATACTACAGACAGTATAGTCTTTAGGGAATGAGGAGAGCTCTGAAGTAAGCAGGCTGAAATCTGCACATTATAGCTAATGCAGACATGGATTTTCAGTATAGACTCATAAAATCTTAGTGTCAGAAGATAACTCAAATTAAATTAACTAATTAAAAAGTACACATAAAATTAAATCAGAGTACTTATATATGGAATATTTTCGACCTCTATTTCTCTTAAAACATAATAGCCATAATTTTGAAAGTTCTCACTAAATTAATGAGTACACTGGATTTTCTCTAACTTTAATTCTTTCACCCTTTTAAAAATTTTGTTTAAAACCCAGTTGTTGATTATCTCTACTGGATGTAATATAAGACTTTGACTTCCAGTTGGTGTTTTTATTATATTAATGACTATCTTTAGGTGATGTAGCTAGTAAAAGATGTAAAAATTATATATGGACTTTAAAGTCAAATACCTCTAAACTCAGAACTACCCCTAAGCCTTATCATATTTTCAAGAAAGCAAAACGTTTGATATGATTTTCTTCCTTTCTTTCCTTCATCTCTCCTTCCCTCACTATTATCCTTCTATCCTTATTACAGTCTTTCCTCCCTATCTTGCTTCCTTCTGTTTTCTTTCCTTCCTCACATATTTTTATTAACATATCCTTTCCTTTGTCTATCCATTCACCCCAAATCATTTATTAAGATCATATTATGTAAAATACTCTGGGCTACAAACTTGAATGAATTGACTGAGAAAAATTCAATTGCTCTACAGTACATTGTTAAGCAGTTTAATGTTCTCTACTCTTACATAAGTAACTTTAAGAAAAGATAACCATGTAAGGGAAATAATAGCCTCATAGCAAATAAATGTTTAAAGCATAAAGAGGATTTGCTTAAATAAAATTTTGCCTGGATTAAAAAAAAGGTAGGCATGTGTGAAAGAAGAAAAATAAAGGCATGGATGAAAAATCAACTGTATGGCCCGGTTTCTCCAGCCGTCCTTCTCCCCTTTACTGTTTTCTTAGAGCTAATATTGCTTAGAGCAATAATATTTATAATTTGAATACTATAAAACAATTTAAAATTTATTGCAGTCTAGTACACTGAAGCTCACACTGACTTTGGTATTTCACCATGGTGCAGTTTGCTTTCTGAAAATTTCACAGTTTTAGAATTAAATGGAATTATACGGCAATTCAATTTAACCATAAAAAGCAGGTTGTCTTGCTTCAGTATTGCCTGGCTACTAATTCTAATATTCTGTCCTTTCACTATCAGTGGTCCCATTTTTGTTGATCTGCTGTGATTGTGGAGGTGCCCCTGGTGGTGGAGGAGGATTTGAACCTGTTCCTGAATGTTCAGAAGGAGCAATCCAGCCCTGGGCATTAGAAGGACCACAGCCAGAACTCAGGGTAAGTGCTAATAATCTGAAGAGACGGCCATTAGGAGCCACCTAACCACAGTCTGAGGCGCATATACCATGCTGGTCACCGCTGGTCTATGCTATTGTTTGTCCTGGGATAGCTAATGGGGAAAAAGAAATCAAAAGTACATCAAACTAGATGGAAGAAACCAGGGGAGCATTTCCAAATAAAGTTCAGTTTTTAGTGGATTTCAAAAATTCCCTACATTGTATTACTGTGGAAAATCTAAGGTAACTTGAGAATAAACACAATGTGAAACTATAGGAAAAAAAGAATCACTACAATGGGAAAATGTTGGGTTTTGTCTTCTAGGATTTGAATACTATCTGTGGAGCACAAATACCACCTGATAATGCGAATATAATTGAATGCATTGACAACTCAGGTAAAACATTTTAATTCACTGACTCAAATGACTAAGAAGGAATTCTGTTCCCTCTCTTTGTATACCTTGCTCTTTCTCAATTATCTTCTTTGTTTTTAAAATTCTTTCCATCAATCCTTTTTAAATGACTAATTTATAAATTAATTATTAAGGGAAAATCTATAGCAAGTACTGTGTTTATATACTGAATTTTCAAATATTCTGCAATCTTCAGAGAATGCATAGGAGATGAAATGAGGAGGATTTCAATAAATAGAAAAGAATTAAATTGTAATCATGATTCAGTAAGGGTTGAGGTTTTTTGTTTAATAGAGCAAATATTATTTACCAAAAAAAATTAACTAGTATTAAAGTGCAACCCAATTAAAATATACCTGTATTCATTTAGTGAAGTCAGTAGGGACCTCAACAATCTATGAATCTCCACTTTAGCTGCGATCATGGGAAAGAAAAAAACTACACCCATTCTCAGCATCAGATAAATGTTGACCTGAAAAAAATTGTTCAATTTCTTAAATTGAAAGTGAGCATTGAAAACACTATCAAAATTCTTTGAAGTTCTTGGTTAAGGTTGTATCCATGTGCTAGGGTTTCACCGTGTATATGGATTAGGCCATCACCACAACTCTCTTTAAAACAGGTGTCTAGGTGAGCTCATAGGCAGAAACCAAGACACAGTTAGTTTCATAGTAAGCAGATAATTACCACACTCATAAACAGAAAAAAAAAGTCGAAAAAATTTCCCATATCTTTGAAAATTGTCATATGATCTTGTTGTTTTTCAAGATAAATAATGTTATTGATTCTCTTATTTTTGAACGCTTTAAAATGCAAGCGGCATAGGAATATTTACAACTTGTAGAACTGGACACGCTAGTCTTTAAGCATATTTCTGCTCCTGATGTGTCTGTTTTTGTTAATGACACCAATATTCCCTACCTCAAAAGCAGAAATTTGTGATTGTATCATATCTTCCTACTCATTGGCACCCAGGAAGTTCTCAAGACTTGTCAAATAATCAAATCCACCAGCATTTCTTATGCATTTCTACCATATTAAATCTACAAATATCTGCACAAATATTAAATAAAGTACAATGAGAGGCACCAGAATAAGAGAAGTATGAATAACACAATCCTTAAAATCAAGACCTGTAAAATATTGAAGGCATAAGACACCTAGCCCACCTTTAACTCTTTCCTGCTTCCTGGCAAGTCTTATCATATGTCAGGACTATTGTTTTATTTCACCCTCCACAAACATTCTAACAGTGTCTAATCATGCCTCATAGCCAAGTGCAAATCCAGGGTTTTCTGTGCCATAGCCTCTTCTCTGGAAGCCAGCGGTTCTCAGGCCTCCTTCTGAAGACCTGAAGCTTTTAATGATGCATTGGGGTATTCGTCTTTATTATTATTAAATTTATTTTTTAAAGATTTATTTATTTATGCATACAAGAGCTGTGGTGTAGGCCAGAGGTGTGGGGAGCAGGGAGAGGATTCAATATAGACAGAGTCGGGAACAGAACAGGCAGATCTACTGAAATACACTGCTGAGGGGAGAAGTAGGCAAGATAGGAGAGGTCTGCTGTGCCATGTGGGAAACTCCCTGGCTGGGGACTGCGGATAGCTTCATAGTGCTGAGACTTAACCCCTTACGCCACCAGGGAGGCCCTAAATTTATTTTTAATCGAGGTAATATTGGCTAACATTATTGATGGTACTTTGGAATATTAGGATTCCCTCTTCCCTCAAGTATCACCACCATAGTGCATCCATCAACAAATCAGCCCTAGTCCTCCACCATAGTCCACTGTGCTCCCTTCCCTCATTGTTCTCACCCATTGGGGAATTCTTATGCTATTTTTATCTTTTAGAATTTGGGTATTTTCTCCAACTTTAAAATCAAACCCTCCAAGGCATAGTTTTATGATTTCTATGCAGCCTTCCTCCTTCTGACTCAATAGATAATAGTCAAATAATTATCAGATTAACAAACTGATTAATAATATTATTTTGAGCTCAATATTATATTTCTATTTCCTTTTTTTATGTATCATCTTAATTTTATTTCTGTGGTCACAAATATGTACTTTAAAATGTATTACTGCAATTATTTTATTTTTAATCTAAGATACACTACAGAAAGTATATTTAATTTGATCAACATTTTCAGGGGTTTACACAAATGAGTACTGTGGCAGAGAGATGCAAGAACTGGGAGGAGGAGAAAGAACGACTGCATTTGAATTATCAGAAGGAGTTAAAACATCAGGAGTACCTGAGATATGTCAAGAATATTCTGGAACAATGAGAAGAAATTCTATGAGAGAATGTAGAGAAGGAGGTCTGAATATGAATTTCATGGAAAGTTACTTCTGTCAGGTAAGATGTTTCCATCCTGTGTCTACTGCTGTACTCCAGGGTCTTGCTACTTCTCAGAACAGCTTTTATAGGTGTCTCCTAAGTTCCCAGCCTCTGATCTATATGTCTGACAGTCTATATTGCTGCTTAACATTTCCAGACTTGATCTGAACACTTATCCCCCACTTTCAAATGACAAAGAAGGGCTCCCAGTCAGCTCTAATTTGTCTAACATATAAAGTGCCAACTCTTTAACATGGCAATTAAGTTTAGTCACCATTTGATCCCTTTCTTCAAATCTCCAATTATTCCTTACCACCAATTCCACTTACCAGCCACCTTTGCCTATTCATACCAGTCTATTCCCAATCATACTTCTGCTCATGCTGTGCCCATCCCTTATCCCTCTGCCAAACCTCCCCTACTTTCAAGACCCAATACAAACATCACTGCTTTCCTGAAGTTTTTACTATTAGCCCTCTTCTCAAAATAAGATTAATGTTCCCTTACCTGTATTTCTGTAGTACTTTGTGTAAACATTTTATAGGACATACATCACTGCTAAATTCCATTACCTTATGTGCCATTAGCTTATTGCCACTAGCATTTTTAGTGCCTGTCCATGTATTTACTACACTATGATGCAGGTAACTATTTCAATTTAGTAAGCATTCAATAAGAGTAGGTCCAAGAGCCATAGTACCTTTCCAGAACATTCTAAGAACCAGTGAGAATTAATTTTGCCATCCTAGTCAGAGACAAAATTGCCTATGATTACACACTATGTGAGCCTTCAGAAAGTTCTTATATCTGGCACATTTATATCTTTCTTCATTCTGACCTAAAATACCTTTACTAACGCTCTTAAAGGATTGGAACACAGCTGATATTTCTGGTTAAATACTAATAAAACGTCTTTCTAATAGCAATAGAAAAAGATAAGATTTTGTTGCTGAAATCCATTGGAATACTTCCTATTCGTGCCCTTACAAATGAATATCATTTTCCTAAAAAGACCAATTGTACCATAAAACTTTTGCATTTGAAGGTCCCTTTGTTCAGAATATGCTATCCACCTTCCTTGTTCCATCACTTTATTCTAATCACTGTTCGCACATCACTTTATGAGATGCCATCCCTGACCATTCTATCTGAAAGAGATCCCCATCTCTCTCCCCCTTTCCCCTGCATGCAATACCTCCTGACAAATCTGTTTATGTGTTGTCTGTCTCATCCTCTAAAGTGTAGTAGCTAAGAGCGCAGGACTTGGTCTGGTTTTGCTCATTACTGCATTGCAAGGTTTCTAATAGAGTGACTGATAAATGGTAAGGATTCATAAATATTTCTGCATGAATGGGCACAATAAGTTGGTTTGTTTTAAAGGTATTTCTAACACTTAACCCGAAAGTTTACAATCCAATATAATGAACAGCAAAAATGAAATAAAAGTGTGTATCTATGGACTTCAAATTGAAGGAAAATCTATTTTAAAATTGTCTTTGGATACCTTCAATTGTGAATCCAAAAGTGGCATTACTCAAACTGTCCTGTTGTTTTGTTGAAAAAAAAAGCCACATTGAAATTGATCATCACAGAACTGTCATATTCGCTATTCATATTCATTGAAAGAAAACACAATCCTAAATGAACCAAATGAACTATAAAAGATATTTTTAAACAAAACCCACACAATTTTGTGTACTTCAAGTTCAACCTTTTTATAAGACTCCCTCTAACTTGGTTAAAAATAATTCATGTGATTTTTGTATCCACAGTGTACTCTTATAAAGAAATTCCTCTAAATTAATTACAATAATCAAAATGTATTAACAGAGTTATAGCTAAAATAATTTGTAAGCAAACTCTTTCAAGCAATTATAGAGTGATTTTTGGAGCCGTTCTAGTAGATGTTAGAATTTTATTTTATATAATCTTCTTTGGCAATGCCATGGAAGAAAAAATAGTAAGGAATCATATTATTAAGTACCTGTTCATGATTTCATTTTCATTTCCTCTATAAATTCAGAAAGCATACGCTTATGCAGATGAAGATGAAGGACGCCCATCCAATGACTGTTTGCTCATATATGATATTGAAGGTGTAGGTTCTCCTGCTGGCTCTGTGGGTTGTTGTAGCTTCATTGGAGAAGACTTGGATGAGAGTTTCTTGGATACTCTGGGACCCAAATTTAAGAAGTTGGCAGATATCAGCCTGGGAAAAGAAGATGAATCCTATCCATGCCCGGATCCCTCCTGGCCACCTGAGAACACTGAACCAGTTTGCCCTCAGCAGGGAACAGAGCCCATGTCCCCACATTTTGGCACTACCACAGTAATTTCTGAGAGTACCTACCCTTCAGGACCAGGTGTACAGCATCCTGTCCCTATTCCTGATCCTCTGAGCTATGGTAATGTCACTGTGACCGAGTCTTACACCACCTCTGGCACTCTGAAGCCCTCTGTCCACATTCATGATAATCGACACGCATCAAACATGGTGGTGACAGAGAGGGTGATTGGTCCAATGTCTGGCACTGATTTCCATGGAATGTTAGATATGCCTGACTTGAGAGATGGGTCCAACGTTATAGTGACAGAAAGGGTAATAGCACCAGGTTCAAGTCTACCCACCTCTCTGACCATGGCTGATCCTAGAGAGTCCTCAAACGTGGTAGTGACAGAAAGAGTAATCCGACCAACCTCTGGCATGATGGGCACTCTGAGTATGCACCCTGAGCTGTCAAATGCACACAATGTGATTGTGACAGAGAGAGTGCTTTCTGGTTCTGGAGTAACTGGACATAGTGGCTCTGCAGGAATAAGTGGAGGCAGTGGCACAGTCAGCAGTGGCCTGGTGGGCACCAGCCTCAGAGCTGGAGGGGGCCTTAGTGGAGGTGGAATGAGCAGTCTAGGAGGAGGTGGGGGCTTCAATAGCAGCATGGGGGGGACAGCCACCATTGGCCATATGAGGAGTTCCTCTGACCATCAGTTCAGCCAGACCCTCGCATCTGCCTCCCCCAGGACAGCCCAAAATATAATCACCAGGTTCAGTACACTGCCATATGTCAAGTAGTCGCCAGGATCCCAACACACTTTTTTTCAGTAATTGTGATTTGCATTCAATTCCCACCACCAAAGTACTAACACAGTGTTTTATGAAGCACAATGAGGTGCTAAAGTCATTGTGGAGCAAGGTGAGAAACCGATGAGAAAAATAGATGGCAACAGTGCTGTTAGGGGAGAGCGCTCCTTAGCATTGGTAAACTTTTTTCTTATATTAGTGTTTATGGAATCATGGCCATGCTCTAAAACTTGAGACAGTGTCTTCTTTGCACCTGCATGGCCTATAGGGTCTTCTTTGCTTCTGTGTGGCCTATAGTGTTTCTCCAACAAGTGAAATAAAACTTGGTCATGTAAAAGCACTGACCTTAAAATGGCAATTGGCATAGTTATCCTCGCCCTGTTTTGATTTGCTATGAAGTTCTGGCAATATTCAATAAGAACATGTAATTTGTGCTTATGCATGTGGGAAGAATTTGAATTGTGCCAAATGCCTTGTCAGTTTCATGGATCATAACGGTAAAAATCCAACCACATATTCAGTCTAGAGTTAACCATTAGAAAAATGTCTGACTATATAGTCAAGTTCATCAGTCACCAAGGAAATCTACCTTAATAGCTGCAATAGGTAAAGTAAATCTCAAATTAGGAAATTGTTTTCTGGGATGAAATTCCATAAGAAAGTGGCAATAGGGCAAGCTCTTTTGGGTAAATTGGCAATGTCTGAGCCTGAATCTTGAGATGGGGCTTCAGCTAAAATTCATATGGAGTTAAGAACTTTTCTTATTCTAGTTTGTGTTTAGTGGTCAATGCAATATTGATGAATCCTGGGAGGCTGCAAGATATCACTCATTATTCTCTTCATCACTGGCTCTGACTTAAAGTAAAACTTGCAAGTATAGACCTGAGTGTGAAACAAGTAATACCTGGTGTGGCTGTCATCACAAGTGATAAATTACCTCCCAAGGAAGCAGGTGGGAACCACATTAAAGTGCTATTTTATATCCAGCTCTCTAGTATACATCTCTTAAGTTAAACTGATTTACTTAAGCTGAGCTGTGAATAAGAAACCTGCAGTATGGTTAAGCTTTGGGGAAATTTGTTTAAGGAAATCTAAAAATAGGTTTTAGGACATGTAAAATATTAAATGGAGAAAGTTAGAATTGCTTGGTAAAGTGATACTGTACTGTTAGTTTTAATTGAGCTTAGTACTTTTTTAAACAATCCTTTGCTGTCATTTTGAAAGGATGAACTAGAAACTTTTAACAGAGTTGACGATATTGTGTTAACAAGAATTGTACTACACTACCCCATTCCCTTACTCTCTCCCACCCCCTAGCTGCATTTGCTCCCTAGCATAAATTTTACATTCCAGATTGTCAATTGTCAATAAGCTCTTGGTATATACATGTACCAATTAATAGGTTCCAAATTATTTGGTATGATATATTTTCCTAGCATCAAATTTAGTTGTATACTATTTATGATACGTCATTTCTGTGTGTTTGCTATACCATGCTAACTAGTTAAAAATCTCTAAACAGAATTTAAGCATTCTTAAACAATTTATTATTGCATGATAAAAGAAATTTTTTCTATTTTCTAAATTCAATGTTAATATGTGCTCACTAGAGCAAAACTGGATATGACAAAACCATTTAAAGACTTACCCCCCCACCAAAGTGCTTAAATTTCCCAGGGACTCATAAAATCAAAGCTTAATTATTCAATTTCCAAAACATGTCAAACGGAACTAGGGAGTGAATTATTTTCCTAGAGCCATTTTGCTCCATGTTATAACAGACAATGTCAATATTTTCAAAGCCACAATCTACATCCTTTTTTAAACTCTGTAGCCTGTAAATTTTTGATAGTCTGTAGCATGCCAAAGTGCCTGGGTGTAAATAAAGTCATTCACGGGGAGTCTCTTTTATTTCCTCTTCCCAGTCGGAAGGTTCCATTAATAATGGGTAATCTTTACAGAAATAATCAAAAAGTATTTACTGAAATATACTTGAATATGCCTGGATGTAGGAGTCTGAAGGAATAAAAATAATTATTAATTAATTATAAGTTGGTTAATAAAGGGAGGGTATCTGAACACAAAGAGCTTACTTGTCACCTGGTATGACATCATCAGAAGTGTTTTCTAATATCTTCCAGAAATGTTTTCTTTTTTTTTTTTTTAGGTTTTCTGACAAATGACCATCTTTAAAAACTGTTGCTATTAAGATCTATTTGTTATGTAGATACAGGAACAAATGGCAGAATTAGTCATCAGTCTTTCTAGAAAGATAATTTCAAATCTAATTCCTTTTTTTTCAGGTTACACATTAATGTTTTAACTATTCCTAATTTTTTAAATGACCTTTTTTTAAGTCCTCAAACTTTCTGTAATTTTAAGGCATGTTATTTTCAATGAACAGCTTTGGGGCAGATTTTTGTTCTTTATTTTAAGATGGTTTACTTTAACTCATATAGTTTAGGTTATTCCACAGACCTAAAAGATATTGAAATTATTATATAACTGAAATCTTATAATTCAAATTCATATTAAGAGTTGAATCTCAGATCAACTTGCTCTTAAGAGAAGAATAGTAATTTAAATGGAATGTATCTATAGTTTATAAACAATATGTTTAATGTTTATAAAACATCTAACTTTCTAAAGAGATGGTCCCTAGGAGCAAAAATTAGTGTATCATAAATACTTTATTAAGTAACATCGACAAAATTATTATATTGAGCTAATTCTGATATTGAACTCCAGATATATCAGCTACATATTATTAGCCCCATGTATGTTGCCCAATATAATTGTATTTGCACTGAAATTGTTAAAAAAATGTCTCCATTGGGGTTGTTTGTACGACTTCATCTGGCCATCTGTGCTAAATTTATGTATACGGTTTTAGTGTCATTATCTTCTTTTGATGCAATTTCTGATAGAATTTTAGCTGCATGGCATCAAAAATTACATATTTAATTTAATTAAATGTTTTTAGCCCTATACACAGTTAATTTCTGAATTTATACCAATATTTGAAATGTCAACCATGGTGTATAATACATGTAACATACATAACTTTAATGGGAATTTTAAATCATTGGTTAAAATTACCTGGGCTATTTAAGAAAGATATTTGATACTCAAAACAAACTTAAAAGTCTCATATTTCCCATGCTTATTTTATAAATTCTAAGTTCTTAAATGGATGTATGGTATTTTTAAGACCTAATTCATGCAGCACCAGAATACAGCAATCTGCACAGATTAGTAGAACCCACAAAATATGATTTCTAGTTCTGTTCGATATGTTAGGACAAGCAATTAAATGAATCAACCTATTAGCCATCAAATAAGCAATGAATAAAATAATGTTAAGCAAAATATAAATTCAAAACAATGAATAATATATTATTTGTCTATATTCCCTCCATTTAGTTATACTTATTTGCGTATCTACAAGCTATAGTTAATCTAACTTGTCTTTCTTTTGCTATTTTACAAACACTTTTAAACTCTAGTATGCATCTTTGGTGATGTTTAAAACAAAGTGTTTTGTGCAAGTTTTGGTACAAAACTTTTTGGATTATTTGGGTGCTAGCTCATTGCTTGGTCATCTGTTGGTTATTTTCAGTTGGTTTGTATTTTTCAAAGAGTTGTGTTTGCAGCAATAAACTGATTGATATGACTCCTTATCTTTTCTGAATTATAAGAAGGGGAGACGTTTAGACTGCAAGAATAATTAGAGATTATCAATTCTAATTATTTTCATTCCATATAAGGGAAGAAATTTTATTTTCACACCATTAAACCTTCTTTTCCGTTTCCATTTCCCAGTCCTTTTTTTTTTTCTTCCTATTCACTGATGAGCTTTCCCTCCAAGGGCTGCTTAATGAGGCCAGAGCACAGGGAGCAGCTGGCACAATCATAAATGAGAAAAAGCTCACATTTTGAACCTTTATTTGATACTTTCAGCATGTGTATGCTTTCACCTTTCCCTCTTTCATAAACTAACTTTTTTATTTTGTTCACATTAGCATTTAATCTCTTTCAAATGGCTGTACCTCTTTTTAAAATCCTACTTTTTCATCTTCATTGAGGTATATCTCTTTTTTGCTCTCAGTACCACTTCCAGACCATTATCATCTTCACCTTTTCCAAACTTTTTCAGATCAGGTGATCTGTTTATTCTCCCACCATCTCTCTCATTGTGCCAATTACCAACTTCTTAAAGTCTCCATCTTTAGTGAAGTACCTCTCCTGGATTACATCTTTTCCCTCACCCCTGCCTCACTGATCTATTAGTAAGCCCCACTGATCCATCGATCCAGAATAGACCCTGAAACAGGACTTGAGGGAGATTTGTGCTTGGGAGGAAGAGGTGAAGGAACTACTGTAGGAAATGGGGAGATGAACCAGGGAGAGGAAAAACCCACCAGCCAGTCACAACCATGGGCATTGAAAACACTAGGGGCCAATGTAGTACATGCACCACAGAGTTAAACCAACCCAGAAATGGGGCAAATCACATATTTACACAACAGTTACCAAAAGTGAATAGCTGGAGACAGGATTCCGTACCTGCTGCACAGACAGACAACATGGCGATGGCACCATTGAAGTAAAGAAAGAAATATAAAAAATACCAGGAGCACACAGCTAGAAATTGATAATGGCAAAATATAGAAAGGACTCCAATAAGGCTCTGTTATAGCTATTGGCATACTCTGTGGCACTCAGGTAAAATATGCTGAAAGAAACCTCAGAATTCTCTAATGGGGGCAGGTTTTTCTTGAACATTCCCTTGCATCCTACTACCAGTCTACTCTGTGGAAAAATATAATTATTCTCAATTGCAAAAAAAAAAATCTAAAATAAATTTGAAAGAGAAGGAAGAGAAAAAAATTAAAGAATAGTTTTAACACATGTGACAAAGGCTCATTTCCTTTACAGATGAAGAGAACTTAAAATGCCATAATAAAACATCAGTAACATAATGTTGAAAAGGAATTAAATATTTCACATATAAAAAAACACAAATAATCAAAACCTCTCCCAATGAAGAGGTGCTATTCTCACCACGTTAAAAAAATATCCATGTTAACTGTTGCCACATCTTCCTGAACCACTGACGAAGGTGGGTTAATTACGTTGGCTCAGTTATTCTTTAATTTGCAACCCCAGAATTATCTGGACAGCATGTTCAGAATGAATAACTCTAGGCTCCACCTCCAGAGATTCTGATTCAGTAAATCTGGGGGCAAGAAATTTGCATTTTCTACAGCTGCACCGTATGATTGAGGTGCAAAGTCATCCAAGAAATATATTTCAAAAATCACTGTGTAGCTTTTGACTGTCTTACTCCTAGATTTCCTCTCAAAGCTTGAGTCCAGATCTCATTCAGAGTATGCTGGATGCATAACTAACATCATCAAAGTAAACTATATATACATTGCAACTTTGCCAAGGAGAGGCATGGCCCGTGTCAGCAAAGTAACCAGAGTGACATGAAAGTAATTGCCACACTGTGGACAGCTGCCAATGCCGGCATGATTGGGAGTCAGGGAGAGGGCTAAGATGACATTTTCCAGGCTAAGTATGCAGCGGGTATGTAATAAGTACGCAAGTAATACACTTTAATTAATTCAAAGCTTAGAAGCCACGCTATTCTTTCTGTACTCATTTGGAGACACCCCACACCCAAGACATGAAGTCACAAAGGAACCAAGTCTCTCTGTCAGGGTAAAAAGATGATGTTAGGGTGTAAACGAACATCATTCTTATGGTATTAACATAACTCTTCAGGAAACCGACATTTAATCTCCACGATTTCTAAAACCAACTAAATAACCTGGTAGCTGGCACCCTGGCTGTCATACATAAATTGACTTTAATGGGGAGACAGGTTGTTTATCTTCAATGCCATTATCTGAAGGTGAATGGTCAGACATGTATTCACAGCAACCACTCTAGGTCAAAACCAAGATAAGCTTTGTTTGCCTTTTATTCATTCCCCTCTGGCCAATGCTAATGAAAACCTTTTTGCTTGAGTCAACTCTAAAAACTACTTGCTTATTGATTTGACAAACACAGTTTAGAATCATAAATATTTTTTAAATTTCCTTCACAAATAATAGAAAATTTCAAATAGGTTTGTCCTGTCTTCAGAACCAACAATTAAACTAAATAGTTAGGTAAATTCTAAGATATAGAAAGATTTTTAAAAACAGTAACATTCAGTCCTCAACTCTTTTCTATTTCACTTTTACTGATCTAGCCAATACTGAAAAGTGGTTTAGCATTTAAATAAATTGACTGTGAATCAAGAGCTGGATTTTTTTTTTTTATTGACTATATTTTTTTTCATTGAGGTAACCTTGCTTAACAATGCTGTATATGATTTAGAAGTATGGGATTACACAGCTTTAGGTGTATGTCATCAGAACACACCCACAACCAAAGGCACCCAGAGTCCTCCACCATAGTCCATTGGGCACCCCCCACACTTCACTCTCTAATCTCTTCTTATCCCTCTCGTAGCTTCAATTCTACAGTCATGAATAGGGTTTGTTATTGGTTTAATTTGTCTTGTCCTTTGTTTTGTTTATTTATATTCTAATATAAGTAAAACCATCCAGTATTTGTCAATTTATCTGACAAATTTTGCTTAACATTATCCTCTCCTGTTTCATCTATGTTGTCGTAAATGGCAAGAGCTTATCTATTTTTAAAGCTGAGTAGTACTCCAGTACTCCATTGTGTGTGTGTGTGTGTGTGTGTGTGTGTGTGTGTGTGTGTGTGTCACATCTTCTTAATCCACTCATCAATCAGTGGACACTTAGTTTGTTTCTATAACTTGGCTATTGTAAATGGTGCTGCAGTGAACTAGGATTGTGTATATTCCTTCAAATTAGTGTTTTTGTAATTCTTCGAGTAGAGATAAAGAGGCAGGACTATTGCTCTATCTTTGGCACTAATAAACTGTATAGTCAGTCTTTCTGGAATATACCAATAACATGCGTTGAAGAGAAGGAAGAGAGGGGAAATTTAATCAGATCATCTCTATTACTAAATTATTCTATTCCATGATAGCTGGTACCCCACAAGAGCAATAGCAATAGCTGCTATGTATCCATCTAAGCTCAAAATCATGACCAAGTTTTTTCTTGAAAGAGATTTCAATAACTGAAATCCTTTGGACAGTCTACTTTGAAAGCATCTCTACACATAGGTTTCCAAGGAATAAGCACAAATGAGGTGATGGAGTATCAAGTGGCCACTTCTCAGTTACTGCAGAATTTTTTCATTGTTCATAGTAACATCCCCAGATTCAAGTTCCGGAGACTACTGAAATGAGGCATTACAAATGGGGAAATCTTGAGGAATCATCTAAACAATCTAGTACCTATTTATATTGTTATTTATTATTAAAGAAATTCACCCTACATATAGCAATTCAGGAAGATCGTTTTTTTCTGTCAGAAGAACTTAACCAAAAGTAGCGTAAACAAACCCTTGCAAAATATCTTCATCAGACGCACCGAAATAACTTACCTCTTGTGAAAAACAACACATTGGCACCTAGACCTGTTTCACTTGTTCTCTTAGACAAATTAAGTTATTCTAAATAAACATTAATTGAAACAAATTTCTATGCTGGTAAACAACTCTCAACTTTCTCTACAATGCCTGTTAGTGCAATACACTATTATTGGTTGCCTCAGAGCTTGCTTGGCAGTAGTTATGGAAATAAAAGCATCATGACAGTTACTGACTTCTCTCTGATCCCTTCGTTCCTTCTTGAGCTCTGATTAAACCCTTTTTTAAACAGTAATGCTAGTAAAGAGACTTCTATTTTCTACTATTCTTCAGTGATTCCCATTGCAATCAAGCCCTCCCACACTGATTCTGCTTGAGAGCCCAAAACACAATACTGTAACCATCGAAACCTCTACATATTCTCTACCATCCTCTCATATTCATCCTTTTGATTCGGACACAAAGAAGGGTTTTATATACATGACCGTGATAATCTGACTGGCACATAGAAAATGGGTGTTAGCTGTATTTTTAAAGACTAAAATTGCATTTATATGATCCACTTTGTGCATAATTCAAATCTTAAATGTTACAGCATGTTAAATTTCCACAAGACACAAACCATCTCCATAGCTGTTTCTGGTGTGACTCTAGGGATACAAAAATACACTGTTAGCCAGAAAATATCCCCACTCACCAGTACAGTGCAAATTCTCATCATCTTTTACTCCAAAATAAGTCAAATTCCAAAATATTTGGTAGAAATATAAAAACAAGGCTGTAACATAGGTAATGCCAATGAAAAGGTATTATAGTGCTACTGGTACTTTCCACATATTAAGAAATAAGGGGAAATGGCATTATGTGCCAAGGGCCCCTTGTTCACTGGCACTATCACCAGAATAAACCTTATTTAATGCCATTCTGATCAAACTTAAAGAGAAAATTTTCTATGGTAGATAAAATTTCAAATCTCTGGACAAAAATGTGTGAAAATAAAGAATTGTGAAAGCCAACTGGATATAAACTACTATAAAATAATTTTAAATGTTTATTTATCAAGTATAGCTTAAGTCTTGGTTTAAAGACCTATTTTTAAACCATCCAGTGGGTTTATAAATCATCTAGTGAACAGCTCTATATTAGCATGCTAGATACTCTGGAGGACCGCCTGCAGATGTATTTTAAAACATGGAACTACACCAGCTTATAGATTGTTTAATTAGGCAGACATGCCTAAATAGAAAATTTAACTTGGTAGGTATATACAAACACTGTCTTTTTGTAATAATTCATTTTTTTCTCATTGCTTAAACACAATTTTCTGCTCTCTCATTTTCAACATACGATCTATTGCTCTTCATTTGAGGATACTATGCCAACCCTCTAACTGCCTAGACTCTTTTCTATGAGTCCATAAATGCTAAACTAAGGTTCTCAAGAGACCAAGTGCTATTTAGAATACATCCCATTACTGGACATAGCACCTGGCTTGCTTCTGAATTGAAGTGATGGGGTAGTTAAGACAAGACGCAGTCTCCCTTTGAAACTCCCAACCAACAGATATTAGCAATTAGAAAACATTTAACTCCATTTTATCCTAGTATTTGTTGCTGGTAATCTGCAGTGTTTTATGAGGAAAGGAGGACCTCTTCCTAATGCATGCTCACAAAGAGAGGAATAAAGAAGGGAACAATTTTCACAAACATCTAGGTGCTGCTCTAGTCTCTTTACCTCACAGTTTCAGGTTTTGGATTTCAGCCTCCTCTAAATGTTTATGATGATTTAAAAGGTGTTCCTCACCCATGTTTTTTTTACCCATGAAAGGCCATGAAAAACACATTGGTATTCTGCTTATCTTAAAACAATTTACTTAATGTTATATCATACACAGGTTTAAATGCACAGTCAGAGACAGTGGTGGTAAAAGCTGGAAACAGAAATACAAGTAAAATCATACAAATCGAAGGGTGTTTTTGTCTTAACTTTTTTTCTTGTAACATCTGTAGGATCGATCTGTAGGAATGCAGTTCAGTTATAGAACTTCTTAAGGAGGGAGGCAAGAATCACCTTAATTAAGAGATGAGTTTCATTATTCTCTTTCTCCCCACAACACACTGGTATATTTTCTCAATGTCCTCTGCTCGATTCCTTAAAGTTGGTTCTGTAGTGGACAGGTGTGTGTGTGTGTGCTGTCAGTATATGTAATTTTGCTTTTACAATGTTGGCAGTAAGAAGAAGGCTACTAATTTTATTCAGCGTGATGATAGGTCCTAGCATTTTAATTATTTTTCATGTAGTGAGTAATTTATTATTCATTGGGTATCTTCCCTGTAAATCTTGTCCTCACTCTGTAAGATTTTTTCTTTGGTGTCCAACAAAGGGTTTCATTGCAATAAGAATCAAGGTGTGTCTATGTTCTTACCCAGAGCCCAAACAATGCCAGTCTTGCAGACCAGCCCAAGAGTTTGGGGTGGGGAAACAAAGTCATTATAGAACATCTTCACTCCTCTCCCAGAGAGCACCAGAGTTATCACCCATGCCATCCTAAAGGGCATCTCAAGGCACATCTTACTGCAGAGCCGATTTCAAGAACCAGAGGACTAAGACTAAAATTGAAACTCTCCTGGGTTTGCGCACAAAAGAAACCTGACGGAATGGACTGGCTCCTTTTCAGGAATATTTGCCTTTTGATCATTTTAATGGTGAGTAAAATTTAAAGGCCTGGGAATGAATGCAACCTGAGCCCTGTCTGCTCCATCACTTGTGAGGCACTCTAAATAGGATTCATTTCATTTTTATACGTCTTTCTGCAAAAGCAGTTCTTTAAGTTCAACCTCTGTGAATTCAAAGAATTATCTATGCCTTTAAGGACCAAATGCCATAGAGAATCAGGGTGAGAATCTGCCTGAATTAGACTTAAATAGCATCAGAGACATAGTCCAGTTCAGATGAAATGTTAGAATAATTTTTAAATTTATGATCAGAAATAAAATTGACAGATTGTTGTCAAAATTTCTAGTGCAGATGGATTCTAAATTTGTAGGGAAGTTGATCAAGTGCATTTCTTTTAAATAGTTATTTCCCTGTGAGTTTGTTTTAAGGTAGAGAAATTTTAGATGTGACTAAAGTGCATTACAAATAATTATGAAGTATTTAAATAATATAATAATATTTTCCAGTAAGAAATAGCTTAAGAATATCTCCATAAATCCATCAAGCATAGCATCTTTTGCCTGAAAGAGGTAAGGTAGTTCAAAAGCCAGTTCCTTAAAGGACCAAGGATCAAGTCAATTCCTGATTGCCAAATCAATTAGAAAGTCTACTTGAAGACTCAATTAAACTAGGTTAGATTACAATACATTTCTGGCTATTGATTGCCAAGTGACAGAACAACTCAAGCCAAAATAGTTAAAAGGCAAGTGAAAAGAAGAGGGGATTATTAGGAAGTTGTGCTGTTTTGTTTTGTTTTGTTCAAAACAAATAGAGATAAATGCCCTATAGTTGTCTGCACCACAGTTTTTCAGGAATGTCTGCAGACATAAGATAGAACTAAGACATAAAGTTGTAAAATGATTTCCACCTCTACCAGGTTCCTAGACAAGTGGCATTTTACATGGAACTCATCTGAACATCAGTTCTAAAAGGCAGGGTAGCTGAGGTTGGGAGATACAGCAACACATCTTGTCCAATAGGCTTAGAAAGGTGCCGATCTTCTAGAGTTCACTTTCTGTAACCTTCACTACTGAAAGGCACAAGCCCACGCTGGAAGGGAACAGTGGTGGAACATTCCATTCTCTAAGCCGGGAGACTAATGAGTAAACAAAACCATTTTTAAGAAATATTTGTAAACTGCAGAGAGAAGCGTCATGCCCTCTTATAATTATTTACTTACATTATTAAAGGGAGAGGGAAAAACTTGACTCAATTTTTAATAGAAATCAAGAATTTTCAGTAAGATCTCTTGCTGTATACACTTCTTCTGTAGGGTATCTCCATGTTTTCCATGTTTCAACTCAGATACTTTTTTTTTTTTTTTTTGGTTAGGAAAACAGATTTCATAAATCAAGATTTTACAAACAACTTCTGAGCACTAAATTTTGCCTTTACTCCTCTCTGCACAGGCATGTTTTATGACAATATTATTTAATTGAAGACTTAATTTTTTTGCCCCCTTGATCTTGAAAGAGGATTATGGTTCAGATTCTCAGGATCTTTTCTTGTTAGTTTTATTACCTTGGTAATTTTAGTGTTTTTGAGTCCCAATTTCTTCCCACACCCCACAGATACTAAAGTATTTGTGTTTTACAGCTTTGGGTAATTGCAATAGACTTAAGTTCTTTATGCATTTCTACCAGCTTTCTTTTTTTTTTTCCTACCAGCTTTCTTAAGATATCCACTAATAACTTTTTGAATTCAGTAGAGATTTCTAGCATGATTCAAGATTGAAACAAATGAAGGAAATGTTTAAGGAGAATCAATATGTTATTATAGATGCTGTGGAAAATAAGCGAGCCTACTTGTCTTTCATTTCCTGAACTTGAACTCTGCCCCTTTTTCATTAACTAAATCAAAGGCTCTCTGGGGCATCATTGCAGTTTACAGTAAAGAGGGTGTGGCTGCCTCTCTGAGACTCATGGGTACTTTGTATCATCTATAGCTCAACCACAAAGAGCCCTTTGAACAAGGTTTTGACTTAACTTATAAAAGATGCCCCAAAACTCCAAGCTATAACAAACAGGGTGTTGCATTTTTATCATGTAAATACTTTCACATTTTCTCCCTAAGATTGTTCATTAATGTTCTTTGATAAAATGGATTGGGGTCATGAGATACAGTCAATGCTGAACCAAGACTCAGAAGTCCCAGGTTTGAGTCACTGCACCCCTCAAAGGGAATGCGTAACTTTGGCCAAGCACCCTGTCTCTCAGGGCCTCCCTGAACCCCATGTGAGAAAGTGTGGGTAGACATGATGTCATTAGGTTTCTCTCAAAGCTGAAACACTAAGGTTCTCTAATTATCCCTGTTGAATAGTTAGGTAGTAGAAGTCCCTCTCTGCTTCCCAAATATTATTTTCTTCACTTTGGTTGGAAAATCTAAAGATTTAGGTAATGTATGATTGCATAAGTTTTACTAAGAAGGAATCACTTAAGGCAGAACAGTTATTAGCTGAAGAGGCCTGTGTTTAATCCAGTCAATAAGATCATTAAAAACAGCCATGTAGCTTTTATCAGGTAAGTTTTGTGCACATGTGGTGATCATTCATGTTATGCAGAAGATGTAAACAGTTCAATTAAATATTCTGATTCTTGGAAAGTAAAGCAGGTATGTGGTTAAACATGTAGGTATTACCTCACTTTAAGTTAATAATAGGCAGGAAAATTTCAAAATATATTTAGGACTTAGTCACTTATCAATTTAGTTCTACCTAAAACAATGTGAGTCTGATATATGAAAAAAAAAGTTTATATTTATTTTATTGTCAGTAAATTTCTATAAATATAGACTGATAGGAAAAAAACATCGTATCTGAGCTGTGTTTTTATTTGTACTAAATAAAATGTCCTAGATAGTATTAAATGATTGTTTCAGTATGGCTTGTTACCGAAAATACTGATTTCCTGATATCAGCAAAGGTTACAAGGAAGGAAATTTCATCTCTAGTATTTTTCTGTTCTATAATGACTGAGGTATCATAAAATATACTTTTAATCAAGTTGACAAATTGTTTTTAGTTCAAATTCCTGCAGAGTTCTTGGTGTACTGAAACAAGTTTTACATCAAAGAAATATCTAGCATTATCACCATAACATGACCTATAACTAATACAGTTTTTTCAATAATATCTGCCTATAAAATTGTAAGATAAAAATCCTCTCAAAAATAGTTCACAGCTCTTGAGATTCTACGATGCGTTCCCATTTTTTAAAGGTATTTCTGTTTTAGAAACTTTCCCAACCCTAAGTACACAGTCTTACGACTCCTGTTTAGTTCTTGAGTATCCAAGGAGGAGTTCTTTATAGAGCAATGAAACTGTTGTTTGATGTTTTTTTCCCATTCCCAAGTGGGATCACAGTTGGAATTCCTCATTCACAGACAGCATCTCTGATGACAGGGTTTGTGAAAGGAATGACTGCAGTGAAACCTTCAGATATTCCCTGCATGAGAAATATTTGCCCTTCCTTTCTACACAGAAAATTACACAGCTTACAAACTGAAATGCCACTACTTGATACACCTGCAATTATAAACAAAAGTGGTATAATTAGACTTGAACTTGGCATCTCTGCCATGTCCCTAGGAGGATGGCAATTGTTTTACTCAATTATTTGTATAAGTATTATTCAGGAGAGAGCTGCTTATTAGTAAGTTGGTCCTAGGTGTGCAATGGACTTCGAAAACTAACTTCAAAAAGGTAAGTCAGAGATGAAAAATAGCTTGTGTAGTAGCTACTACTTTAAATATACTCAGTGTATATTTAAGTATTTAAATATTTTAATGTTGCACTAACCACATACAATGACTTAGATTCTACAGATCTCATATAAAATCATCAGTCTCTCTACAAAGTATTAAAAAGAAAACTAGGTCCAGAAAAACTTCAGCAGTTTGCCAAGGTTAGATAGATATACATGATTTTATACCCTGTTATCCTTACATGGTACATATCAGAACAAACGGGAACTCATCTTGCATACAAAGATATTCTATGCTTGTACATTATATTTTATTAATCAAAAATTTTGAATGAATGGATTTAGTTTCCAATCTGTCTTTCTCAGCAAGTCACTTCACCTGATATTTCCCATCTACATGCTAATAGGCCACTTTAATGTGACTGATGGGCTTCAAAGTGAACTTGAGGATTTAAAATGGAGGTAGAAAAAGGGAACAAAAAGATTTAGTCTGTCAATGCATTCTCATTTCATCACCTTATACTCGCACATCATTTTAAAGTTAACAAAGTCATTTCACACCCATATCAAAAATCCTTCAAGAAAAATATAAATACCTTCATTTTACAAATGATTCATAAATGTACCATAACTGAACCCAATTTGAACCAAATGCTCATGTCCAAAACTCTATCCACTGTTTCAGAAACAACTTCTTTTCCCTTTGGGCCAGTGCTAAATACTATACATGCTTCTTCTATATTGTCTAAAAAATTTCCATATCTTTTCCCTTTTATCTGCTTTCTTCCCCCATTTTACAAACATGTGAGTCCTTTCTCTACTTATTCTTCATTTTGTTCCAGAGATTTATTGTGAGGACACCCAAAGAAAAGTGAAGACAGCAAACTCTGTCTTGAACTAAGCACAGAGATTGTGACACATTCAGAATGGCACACATCTCCCTGGGATAGTTTTGCTTCTTCACCTGCAGGTGCCTTAAACTCCCTTTATTCGTGCCCCTCCTTTGCGGCAACTTGTTCAGCCATCTCCATTCTGCATGGTGTCTTTTAACCAGGCCTTCAGATCAAAGCACATCCTAGGATGAGACATGACCTACATAGGCTCTAAAAAGGTAACTTTTATAGGCAAAGAATTTCTGCAGTCATCAGGAGCCAATAACTATTTTCACAGCTTATTGGAGGTTTGTGCAGTTATGCTACTACATGGAATTTAGGAAGATGATGTCATTTCATGTTTCTTCCAAAACACCCAATCATAGGTGGTTCTTAAAAAAATGAAGAGCCTCCTGATAGACTCACTATTTCATAAGGGTTGAGAATAAAACCTGCTAAGTTCCTACAGGGAGACTTGCACATAAATAGAGGGGATTTGGAGGGCTTGGTTATTGTTACCTTCATCATTAGAACCACCTGAGCCAACAGCCGAACTACCAGCAATGTACCAAAGAGGCCTCCATCAGGCACAGTATAAATTCTGCTAGATAACCCTGGGTTCTAGCACTGAAACTGCTATCTAGAACAACGTCAGGCAAGAAAAAGGATGAAAAGGAAATATTCACAAGGATTCTTAGGGTTACCTTCGATTGTTACCATCCTTTAATTGAGTTGGGTTCTGTAGTAAGAACAAGAGCAGGCAAAATAAACACAAAACACTCCCTTCAAGACTCATACTCAGTTTTTTCTGCCTCCAGATTAAAGTCCTCATCTCTAGACCACATTGCTTTCTATGACGCTGAACACTGATTTAAGGTTATAGGTACACTTAAGATGTAAGTTATTTAACTTGGAAATACACATTGATTTTAAGAAACTTGATACCAGCTTAATAGCTACAATAACAATTAATATTCAATTAAGTCACAGCTGTCCCTGAGATACAGGTTTCCCCCACTCTTTGAAAGTAAAAGTATTTCTATTTGATAGGTTATTTGTGGGGTCTGAGAATGCTCAAAGTTTTCACATATAAATTAATGTAAGAACTTTTGCTAAAAATAACCTGTCAAATCATGCAAAATAGAATCTTTTGGATAGTGGGGGAAACCTGTTCATGAGCACTTCAAGTGGTTAAGGAAATCCTTCCTAGATCCTCTGTGTAGACACACACACAACCACACACACACACACAAAGAGAGAGAACAGACACACACACAATTTCTTTAAATCCATCTAGATGTGAGCATGCACCTGAACCTGAGGTATCAAGCTTGTTCTCCTCCCCCAATTCCTCCTTTATTTTTTAAGATTTATTTATTTATACATACAAGCTGGGGTACAGGCCAGAGGTGTGGGGCGGCGAGAGGGTTCACCAGAGACAGAACAGGGAGCAGAACAGGCAGATCAGAAATACACTGCTGAGGGGAGCAGCGGGTGAGGCAGGAGAGGTCTGCTGCACCATGTGGGATTCTCCCCGGCTGGGCGTCGAACTCGCATTGCTGCTGCGGACAGCTCCACAGCGCAGCGCTTAACCGCTGTGCCACCAGGGAGGCCGCCCCCCAATTTCTCCTTTTAAAAAATTATACCTCTCAGCTATGAAAATATCATGTTGTTGCACTGCAATGGGTTGTAAAAATACCTGGGGCAATAAACCAAAGAATAATTCAAAATATCAGCATTAGAATTGAGAAAGAGAATTTACTCTAAAACTGGTAATGAATCCTTTTGAAAGTCATGTGCTCTTCAAATACTTCTTCTAATAATATTATACTCAGCGAAGTAAGCCAGAAAGAAAGAGAAAAATATCAAATGGATTCACTTATAACAGAACTATAGGGAAACCAAATAGTAGAGAGACACTCAGTGGGGGGGAAGGGTGGAGGATAAGGGCACAAAATGGAGTAGAAAAGGACACAAGGGACCACAGAGGTGGATCACGAGTGAACTGGTGGTGGGTTACCCAAGGGGAATACAAAATGTAAAAGATATAAATAACAATAAAAATATATATATTAAAAAAATGAATATATTTGAAACCTAAAAAAATAAATAAAAATAAATGGAATTTAGAGAACCTAATAGAATTGTTTGCTAGTAGAGCACTAAAACGTCATTTTCAAAGACTGATTACTCCATAGATTTAGAGACTATAATTCAAAGTTTACTATAAAAAAATCCTTCAATATCATCTATTTATGTATATAAGTTTTCTCCCATACAACTGAAAAACAAAATAAGACAAATTGGAATTGATGCTAAAATTGTTTAATTCTAGTAGTAAGCAATATGCATTTATGAACTAATTTTTAAATGTTTCATCCATCTTTTCACAATGAACTTCTGATAAGATTTTACTTTATATAAATAACATTGCATCAAAATTTCCATATTTGTACATTGTTTAATCAACTGTGCTATTAAAATAGCATAGTTGTAAAATTCATTCAATCTAGAAGTAACTGATTTTTGATACTTGCAATTACAGAAACTAGTGAAATAAAATTTATATTTATACACATGTTTTGTTACAGAGAAGTATGATGGAGTGCTCAATAAAAGTTAAACATATTTTAAGATCTATTTAAAGCTTAAAAATATATTCCAATAGGATGAACCTATGTAGCATATAGGCCACTAACTGGGAATATGATATCCAATCATTAAAGAGCTCATTCATCTATTTTTTAGTGAATGGGAATAGCCACCAAATGACTACAATATTTAGATTCTGTCAACTATATTTAAAAAGTAATGTTAACTGTTTATCTTAAAATATCAACATTTATTGGAATCTGTCTGCAGAACTGAGGCTAACCAGAGAAGACAAGAAATGGGAACCAAACAGTGAGGGACCCAGTGGACTATGATGGAGGATTATGGGTGCTTGGTGGTGGGTGTGGTGTGGTAACATACATCTGAAGAGACATGAACCTATGCCTGTGACCCATATACAGTGTTGTAAACCAATGTTACCTCAATAAAAAAATACGTAATACATTTAAAAAAAAGATCAAAATATCAACATAATAGTCTTACATTTTATCTTAGCAGCTATTTAAACTTATGATGAATTTTTTTTAAATGCCACTGTAGAAAAGTTTAAAGGAGCATATTATTTTCTCAAAAAAAATTTAGAGCTACACAAGAAAAATCTTCCGAAAACTGGTGAAAACAATATTAGAAGTAGTCAACACAAACATCAATATTTTCCCTGAGAAAAGGGCAATAATTTTATGACAAAGTCTAAGGAAGATATAGTGAGTTGGTAGTTTAATATCAGGTGATTGAAAGGAAGTTTTAGATGTTGTGTAAATAAACTTTTAAAAGAGCAACTGAGGTATTTTAAAATATTAAGAATTTATTTGAACAAAGCTCTATTCCAGCTGGGCAGCTAAACCAGAAGTGACTAGAAATGCTCTACCAGTGGAAATAGAAAAAACTTATTCACCACTCTTCTTTTTTTATTATGTTATCTTATTTTTATTAACATAATATTGGTTTACATCATCGTTGTATTTTGGAAATATAGGACCCCCCCCCCTTCAAGTGTGATCACCCTAGCTCACCCACCACCAAAGCACCCACAGTCCTTTACCACAGTACCTTGTGCACCCTCTGCACTCTCTTCTCATCCTGTCCCCTCCCCCCATGCCTCAGTTCTATTATCAACTTTCAAGAGTTGGCTTTTAAATGTGTCTTTATCTGAATCTTTGTTTGGTTTCTCTAGGTTCCACATATAAGTGGCACTATTTGGTATTTGGCTTTTTCTTTCTGACTTAGTTCACTTAGCCTAATGCTTTCCAATTCCACTCATATTGTGACAAATAGCAAGCGTTCATTTTGGAAAAACTATGAGGTAGAAACGAGTAAGGGAATTGTTGCTGCCTATAGCTTACATCCCAACTGATTGTTTGTGATTGGTTCTTCTTAACTTTTAATTTCATGACCTTTGGGCATTTACAGCCTTGGATTTTGATTTGCATACACAGCACCAGGGCATCAGAGTCTGCTCAGTGTAATGGCGTCCTTGTTTAATTAATTTAACAAGAATAACTAGTAAAATGGTGAATTGGATCCATTCTGGAATATACACAGATACAATATTAACCTTGCAGACTTTTTGTAAGCAGGCAGGAACCAAGAAAGAATACAGAGAAAATTTACCTGACATATCTCTGATTGAATTATGAGCAGGACCCCAGCTAGGCCTTCCTCTCACCACTTTACAGTTAAAACTAGGTTATTGAGTTTATTAGAGCTCTGAGGAAAAGTAGTAAAATGAGGCTACCGGAATTCTTTGTCAGGCCTCCGATTTCAGAAGGATTGAGGAATAGGTGGAAGAGAATGTGTAGAGGAGAAAGAAAAAAAAGAAGTGAAGAGGAGGGAAAAAGAGAAATGTGAGAAGCTGAAGACAAGGAAAAGAGCTTCTTATTAACAACAGGTTCATGTGCCAAGTTTACCAATATTTCTGCACCCACAAAGCAGCATTTCCAGATACTACATGTCAGAGTTTAGCACACAGCACTAAACAACAAAATAAATCAGCTCAGTTAACCTACTGTCCCACTGACCTGAATAGAGACATCTATTAAAGTGATATACAAGGTAACCATCAAAATGCATGACGTCGATATATATTAATTGATGTGGGACTTTACCATGATAATTGAGTGCAAAAAGCAAATGACCAAATGGCACATATAATACAATTTTCTGTTTGTTTTTTAAAAAACTTACAATTTATATATGCTTTGGGGGAAAAATTCTAAAAGAGTATCTCCAGAGTAGTGGGATTTCTACTTTTTCTTCTATATTCCAGAATCTACTTTACTTTACTTTTCTAACAAAAAAAAAAAAAAATCTAACTCCCAAGAAGCAATATTTTTTATGAAGGAAAACATGATATATGACCAAATAAGATCACTTCTATTAAATGTTGAACTTATTTTCTGGCTCTAGGTACTTTACTAATGTCTAATAATTACATGTGAGGAAGAACGTGTGTCAAGAGGGAACATTTGGCTTTGCCAAATTTCTGATCTGTTTTTTTCCTTTTGGACACAGCTGTCATTTCAAATCCTCACTCATCCCTCACCCCTCTTCCATCCAAATTCCTACTCTCCTGTGAGACCATTTCTACCTTTCCATTTAGTCTGTTGTTACCTCTGTTGGGCGTGTATCCTAATTTGCTTTGCTGTAGAGTTTATGTATCTCTCTTCTCTAAAAGTTTAAAAGCCTCAGAGGGTGAAAAGTCAGTTTTCCCATTTTTTTATTATGCATGTTTATTCCATATTATTGAGAAAATATGTATTTAAAAAATTAATTAATAAGAGAACAGTTGCCAACATTTTTATGACACTGTTTTCTTTAAATCTTGCAAATGTGTGCTAATGCTGTGCCTTCTGTAACAGGTGGTGCTGGAAGTAAACAGCGAGTTCATTGTTGAGGTAATGTATTTTCTCAACTTAAAATTGAAAGGAAAAATAAGTTTTGTCACATACCAAAAATCACAACATTTGAGACCAAAATCATCCAAATAAAAGTTACACAAAAGAACCTCTTCTGAAATGAAATAGCAATATGAAAAGCCATATCCCAAATTTCCATGCTTTTAGGCATTATTTGTGAAAGCTCAGTGTCGTAACCCCTACTTATTAAACTGTGCTAGTAACTTCATATGTTTCCCAATGCAAAGCAAAGCAAATGAAGCACAGTAACACATTGGAACAGAAGAACTTCAGACAGTTATATCAGTGGCAAAGATAACTGTTGATCAGTCAATGAGATGACAACTGAAAAGAATAAGAAGAGAATTTGGTGCCATTTAGAGGACTCAGGAAACAGAATCTGCTATCCTCTCTGGCAAGGCTTTATCTTATTTGGGTAGTTAAATTTTCATTATGAGGATCTTAAAAAAATCATTGAAAAAAAATAAAAACACTTTTCTAATCTCCATTAACAAAATAGAGAATATGTGGTCCATTTCAGGAAGTTGTGGCAATGGAGAAAGATGTAAATGTTTTGGTTCTTGAAAGGATGAGCTTCATTCTCGTTAAACATTCTCCTTCTCCAAATGGTAACTAAGTGAAGCCTTAAAGTAAACAAAGATACATCATCTGGATCTCAATAAGTACATCTATGTGTGTGTATATATGTGTGTGTATACATATGTGTGCATGTGCATGTACAAATGTTGTACAGGTAAATTCCAAGCTCTTTAACAACATAAAACTCTTAAATATTTTTCAACAATAACAACATAAGACAACAACAAGAAAAACATAGAGCAAGCAGAGATACAAATGCCTAACACTGAGAACCACAGAGGTGTCTATGGTTACTATCAATTCAGTTAAAACATTCTTCTAATCCTAAATTGTGAATTAGCAAGAATTTACTGTTTCTGAAATCCAATACCATTGAATTTTCTGGGTGCAACTTACAATGATGAATAAATGCTCTTATTCAGTAAAATTGCCCTAATACAGAACAACCTGTGAACTACTTTTGCTTAAGGTGAAAGAATTAGACATTGAAAATGGCACTACAAAATGGCAAACTGTCAGAAGACAAAAGCGGGAGTGGATCAAGTTTGCCGCAGCCTGCCGCGAAGGAGAGGACAACTCCAAGAGGAATCCGATTGCCAGAGTGAGTGATGAAATCAGCAGGAGTATCCTGTGCTGATAACTAAAGTTATCACAGGGAAGAAAAGCCCTCAAACATCTTGAGGATTTGCAGCCTTCATTACTCCATAATGACTTAGAAAAATGGTTGACACGATCATTTACTCATGACACTAAGGGACTGTTTTGAATATTAATTGTTGGGAGCTGAAACAGAGTAGAGGGTTCTCAAGTGATCTTAGAAGAGAGACTTAGATCTCCAGCACAACTGGGATTTGTGTCTCTGGGATCTGCTAATCCATGTTGTATTTCCAACTGTCTTTATTTAATTGCGGCTATTTGGGTCACCAGTCTTAGTATTTTACTGAGCGTTCTCATTTTTAGTGTACAGGTGAGATTTCAAATTTTAATAATCCTTGTTTAAATTTATGAGCAGTAGATAGGAAACTATTAAAACAATAGCTGCATAGATGGATATTTACCAAAAAATCTATCTGGCAGAATAGTGATATGATAGTTTGAATAATAAATTTATTGCCAATATCTCTAAATGTTGTATTTCTCTCCTGACTTAATTTAGTTACCATATGATTCAAACATCAAACTCGAGTTTAGGCCAGTAGGTATTAATAGAAAACACTCTTCTTTAAAAAGCAGTTAGATTCCAATTTCACAATTCTAGTTATTATCCTGGTAGATTCGATCAGACTGTGAAGCGAACCAGAAGATTACGTACCGCATCTCAGGGGCGGGGATTGATCGGCCACCTTACGGAGTGTTCACCATTAATCCTCGGACCGGGGAGATTAACATCACTTCAGTGGTGGACAGAGAGATAACTCCACTTTTCTTAGTAAGTCACGTCAATGTATTTTGATTTATGTACATTCTTTTTCTTCCCTCATCATTCTTCCCTACTTTCAATAAAACACAGCAGACTAAGACCAAATAAAAGACTTGAAGTGGTAAAGAGTATGAAAACAGAAGCTTGTATTTCAAATTTCTCTGCTGTGCTGCACATGCATGTGATCAAATCTTGATCGTATTTAAATTACTAGATACTAATACGGTACACGTCACTGGGAAAATTGTTCCTTTGCACGTTTCCTGATAGACATTCAAGCCTGTTATTTTATCTCCTCAAGTAGAGAATAACAGTTTTTCTCAACATTCTACAGATTTATTGCCGGGCTCTGAATTCGCGGGGGGAAGATTTAGAAAGGCCTCTTGAGCTTAGAGTCAAAGTTATGGACATAAATGATAACCCTCCAGTTTTTACACAAAATGTGTACACAGCCAGCATTGAGGAAAACAGCGACGCAAGTAAGTAGAATGACGTTTCTCCACATTATTCATCAATTTGTCTTAGTCAGTAGTAGACTTTGGATATTTAAATACATCCAATTTAAATATCAGAAAATGTCAAACTTGTGTTTTGAATAAACCCCACATATATTAATGTAAAACTAAGAAAGAAAAAAAAAATCCCAAAAATGCAAGCTACCCCCCTTGCTAATGGAGGATTCTAACATGTGTGATTTAGCAGATGCCTAATTCCTGGAAGATTGTAAATGAGTTCATGACGAATTTATTCCAAATGACTAAATTATAGAAGAGACTGTGAGTGTGAAAAGGGGCTCCGTCCTGGTCTGTTCCTTAAACTCTTGACTGAACCTCACCATAGAGTGTGGTGCCCATCAGATCAGTCACAGAGTCACCACTGGTTTTCACAATTATGTTCTGTTCTCGCAGTTCTTTATTTTTTCTATACTGTTTAATTCCAAGTCTAACACCCTATTCTCTTTCCCTCTTTCTATCACTTCTGAATTTCTTTCGTTTCTACATTTATGCTTTCCCTATAATGCTACCTACCTCTCTTCTCTCCCTCTTTGCTTCTGCTTCTTTCTTCCCCCAATCCTCTAATATTCCTTTTCTTCTCAAATATGTCTGCCCTTAACCTTTAAATAAAAAATTGGGGGGAAAAAGGGATGAAAAAAGAAATGTCAGAAGAAAGGCAAGATAAGAAAGCAAAATAAAAGTACTGGATACAGAGTCAAAGAAAGAAGGATGGAGACGGTGGAGGAGAGCAAAGATAACAAAAGGCAGAGAGGAATTGGGGGTGTCAGGAAACATCCTTCAGATCCCCTAAAAATAATGTTAAAAATAGTAATTACAATTTTTTTTTCACATAGAATGGAGGATATAAAGAAAAAGTGAGAGTTTTGCCTCAGAGAAACAAAACAGCTTCCAAAGGCTATCAGTTTCCTTGGTGACATGCTTCAGGATAACCTAGAAAAGGGAAGGTGAAATCCACATCCAAGTTCACATCCATATTCACTTGGTTGCAGATTAGCAGCCTTATTACTGCAGCCTCATGTGAGAAGAGTTAATCAAAGGGCCAGGGTATCCTTTCACACACTTTGAACTCCATGAAACCTAGCCCTTTCTCTTCAAGGAGTCTCTGACTCTCTGTGCTAGGATTTTTTACTTTGAAGACTGGCTGGGTAGCAGAGAAAGATCAGGACCAACTCTGGAAAGTCAGTCCAATGGGCTGATATCTTTGGGGATCAAACTGGAATGGCTATTTTCCCCCCCATGAATGATCAAGAACTTCTTAGATTCCTGTGGACAAATCTTCTCAATAATTACATATTTTTTACTGTTTGGTAAAGTTTTGTTACGTTCCAATGCAACCAATAGTAATTCTCAGCCTTCCAGATGAGTGATAATTAAGAATATAGGTCCTCAATAAATACTTGCAACATTGAGTTTAATTAAGCTATAATTTTTTAATTAAGCTTTTAAAAATAATTTCACAGGGCCACAGCCAAAACAACTTGATAAAATCAGTTTCATTAGCTTTATGGTACCATCTATGGAACTTCATTTCCATATATTAAAGATCACTATATTTTGTTACTAATTTATCATTCAATATGTAAGGAATGCAAGTAACTTATAAGCCATGGAGGACTTCATGTGATCAAACCATCATTATTTTTATAATCAATGGTGTAGCTGAAAGTTAGGGGAGATATTTTCATAAAAATCTAGAACAGAGAGAATTCAAAAGAAAGCCAACCATTCTTTTATCGTGTGCTTGGTAATTTGCTGAATTGATTCTCAAAGAGTCCCAAATAGTCTCTACCTTCATTTTCATTTCTAGACACATTGGTGGTAAAGTTAAGTGCCACAGATGCAGACGAAGATAATCATCTGAATTCTAAAATCGCCTACAAGATCATCTCTCAGGAGCCAACAGGTGCACCAATGTTCATCCTGAACAGGTACACTGGAGAAGTTCGCACGATGTCCAGTTTCCTTGACAGAGAGGTAAAACCTTCTATGAATAAATCATCAGAACTAAAGAATATAAATCTGAGAAACTGAAGGTGAAATGAACTCTATTTGTCCTTCCTCCCATGTAAAAGAGGGAAGGAAAAAAATCTTACATTGTTAGATGGAAGTTGTAGAAGAAAAAAATTATATTTAAAGACCATACAATTATAAAAAGAAAGCACAATAACATCAACATGTATTGGTTTTCATTCAAAACAATTTCTAAATTTACAATTACTTTTCATCTTAAATTAGGAACACAGTATGTATAACCTCCTCGTGAGAGGCTCAGATCGGGATGGAGCTACAGATGGACTTTCTGCTGAATGCGACTGTAGAATCAAGGTTTTAGATGTCAACGATAATTTCCCCACCTTAGAAAAAACTTCAGTGAGTTGTTACTTTTATAATCCTTTCTCCATGAGTCTTGATAATCAATTTGTTTTCCTGTTAGTTTGTGAAACTGCTTCTATTCCATGTAAAGATTTGCTGTATAAACCCTGGTGTTTCTTATGTATAAAATATACCTTAATAGAGTGTGTGACATTTGAGTCATTATTCTCTACAAACCTCCCTTGTGAAAGCAGCAAACCACCTCCTCCATGCTTTCTACTTGCAGAAAGTTGGAAATATATTACATTTATGCCAAGAAACATGTAACAATATAGATGCATCCTTTTATACTTGATTTGTTAACTCCAATGGACTCCTAAGTACTCTTAACTGATATTATCATTTTTAGGCATAAAGAAACCTAAAACTATAAACAGCGGGCACAAATCTGGCTTGCCACCAGTTTTGGCAAAAAAAAAAAAAAAAAAGTGTTCTGTTGGGCCACAGTCTCACTCCTCCCTTTATGTGTTGCCTATGGTTTCAATGCTAGGGCAGCAGAGGAGAGTAGAGGCCACATGAATTCTCTGGCCCACAACTACTAATAAATGCATTGCTTTCTGGCCCTTTACCATAAGAGAAGGAAATAAATCAAGGAAAATCAAAAATAAGCAAGAAAATAAAACAAAGTATCAGTCTGGCTTTGACTTCACATATGGCATCTGAAAATTGATTCTATTATGATCATTTTATTCTTATATTTCTGATAAGACAGTGGCATTTAATAATGGTGAAAATACTACTGGCATAGTTTATTGTTGTTTTAAATGATGATTATGTATTATTTCATCACAAATATTTTTCTCTTTTAAAAATTCAATGATTACACCAGTGGTCTATTTTATTTCAGTATTCAGCAAGTATTGAAGAGAACTGTTTAAGTTCAGAACTGATACGATTGCAAGCAATTGATCTTGATGAAGAAGGCACTGATAATTGGTTGGCAAATTATTTAATCCTCTCTGGAAATGACGGCAATTGGTTCGATATCCAGACAGACCCACGAACAAATGAAGGCATTTTGAAAGTTGTCAAGGTATAGTAGGGGATCTCAATAGTCTTCCAAAATTTAAAAATAATCTTAGAGACAGACTCTGCCCCAAAAATTATACTCCATAACCTTGATCTTGTTTATGTGAACAAGCACCTTAAGTTATTTTAATGTATCTGTCTGAGAATTCCAGTCCAACAACACATGCATGACCAAGAGAACTAAGAGTGCTGTATTCTCACAGTGCCTAACATCTAGTTGAGAAGACAAGGCAAGTACCCCCAAATTAGATAATAATATGAGTTAAAAACTAATAGTAGTTTAGATGTTATGCTATTAAACAACCAGTTGCTAAATGGATGAGATGTGGGATAATTACTGAGAAGAAATGAGGTCCTTTTAGCTAGAATTGATCAACAAGGTTTCATGCAAGCAATAGAGTTTATGTCTTATAACTAGAAGTGTTAATGAGGATAATGAAATGAGTAACCACATAAAGGTGAGAAAATGTAAAATACATTCAGGGCATGGTGAGCATTTTGTAGCAGAGTTTTCTCAGAGGAAAGGAAGGAGATGCTCTGAGATACTGAGTTGGGGTTAGTGCTGAGAACCTTGAATATAGACTACAGTACTTGACATTTTTGTACAGATTAATTTTTCTTAAACTACTTTGTGCCTGATGGACAGTAATCAAATCTAAGAATAAAAATCATAAACAAAACTACAAATGAAAAAGATTCAAATTAACATTAATATAATAAGGAAAAATAATTTTCTCAAACAAAATTACTAACAACAGTATGGGATTTATATCTATAAAAATAGCTATTGGTATAAATATAGACACATTAAATTTCACACACAATGTGATTTGTGATTAGTCAACTCTGTTACTACCTTTCTCTATTCCAGCCACTGTGAAACATTAGGAAGTCATTTTGCCTTCATCTAATACAAACATGTATGTTCCCATCAAACTTGTATTGATTTGATGATTGTTTACAAAAATATATGATTGGGAATACAACTTCAGACCTCAAGATTGTACATACTTCAATCTATTGAAGTTCCAATGCTAATATACTATAACCTTTTACCCCCTCTATATCCTCCTCTCTTCCCTACCTCCCCTCTAGTAATCACCAGTTTTCAGAGTCCGAGTTATTAGTGTTTTGTCCACTTTTTGTGTGTGGTTTATTTTCTATAAATGAGAGAAACCATCTAGTAATTGTCTTTTACTTTCTGACTAACTTCACTTGGCATAATCACCACAAAACCCAACTATATTGCCCCAAGAAACTATTTCAGCATTTTTACTAGCTGAGTAGTATTCAATTGAGTATGTGTGTGTATCACAATTTCTTTATCCAGTCCTCTGTCCTTGAACATTTAGGTTGATTCTGTATCTTGGCTATTGTGAATAATACTGCCATGAACATAGTGTGCATGATCTTTTCATATTAATGTTTTCACATTCTTTGAATTAAAAACTTAGGTGTGGTATTGCTGCATATTTGACCATTTCTTGAGTCCCCACCGTAGTGAAACTGTCCCTCTGCATTGAGATTTCTTTTTTTTTTTTAATTTGGAAAGCGTTTTTTTTTTTTATTTTTTTTT
>PVIJ01008899.1:0-11684 GCA_004024925.1 Scalopus aquaticus
AGATAAGCGGGGGGGGGCAGGGGGGGACGGGACAGCCAGCACAGATGTCCGTCGATGGGTGGGTTAATGAACAGAAAGGCCAATGTGACTGCAGCATAAGAGAACAGAGAGTTGAGGGAGATGTAGGCAAAGAGATAGGCAGGGACCAGATCGTGTAAAGCCTGCAGGCCACTGTGGCGAGTTTGGGTTCAATGTTTGTATAAAGGGGAGAGAAAATGTTCTAACATGTTTTGGAAATAGCATTCTGGCTGCAGAGGGAGATGAGCTAGGAGAGGACAGGAGCAGAAACAAGATCAGCTAGGAAGTTTTTCGTAGTAGTCCCAGAAAAAGATGATGATTGGGACTTAGGGATCTCAGTGGTTAGTGAATAGCTGGATTGAGGTATATTTTATTTTATTTTATTTTTTTGATTGAGGTATATTTTAGACTAACAGGCTAGATGCGGGAATCAAGGATACTCTGATGTTTTTAGCCTTTGCAATTAGGTGGAAGATGGTACATACCCTTTCCTGAGATGGCAAAGAGATGTGCAAAGAAAAATCAATAGTTCTGTTTTGGTTAAGTCTGATAGGTCTATCAGATATTCTACTGGATCTGCTGAGGGAGCGGTCCCCTAGTGTGCAAGGCGGAAATTAGGATGGAAATATAAATGAGCCATCAGAGTTCAGATGGATTGAAGCTACTAGAGAAGGTAAGAGCATCTAGAGAGAAGGGATGATGAGGACCTTCCTTGCGGGTCACATTATGGATCGTGAATTCTAACCTCAGAAGAGCAAGAAGGTACTCAGGGTACAGTAAAAAAAAAAAAAAAAAAATGGCATGACCACGGAGCTCTGAGATTTAAAAAAAAAATAGATCCCTCCAGTTGTAACGTGGGAAATAACCCAGAACAAGAGCAGATGAAAGCGGACCAGGTGGGAGATGTCTGTGATTTGGGGCAGAAGCTGACATAGCTGGTCTGTATGATCACAGCGCAGATAAAATTGGGCCTCCCTGGTGGCACAAGGGCTTAAGCACAACACTAGGACGCTACCCGCAGCCCCTGCAGCACGGGTTCGAGCCCCCGCCAGGGAGAGTCCCACATGGCCTGGCAGACCTCTCCTGCCTCGCCCGCTGCTCCCTCAGCAGTTGATTTCAGTCGATCTGCCTGTTCTGCTCCCCACTCTGGTGAATCCTCTCGCCGCCCCACACCTCTGGCCTGCACCCCAGACCTTGTGTGCATAAATATATAAATCTTTTTTTTAAAAAAAAGTGGAGATAAAAAGAAGTGGAGGATTTGGCGGGTGGCGGGCGGGGGTGAGCAAGAAGGAACAGTCCGATGATCCCAGTTGCTTCGGCACCTGATTAAGGACATGAAAGTGCCACCTACTAAGTCCGTGTTTGCGGGAAAGATGCTGGGGCCAGTTCTGAGGTGCCGGCGAGACCTACAAAGAGGAGCTGCCATGACAGGTTTGCTGCCTCGGGCGTTCAGAAGGAGGAACTGAGGTTCCGGGAAGCCCAGGACGGCAGAGCCGTCCCCTCGACAGACGCGGGGGCCGGCACGGTGCAGCGCGCTCTCCGCGGCCCTGACTCAAGCACTCGCGCCCGCCCGGGCTCGCGTTCCGAGGCGGCGACGGGCCAAGGCAGGTTTCCGCGGAAGCATCTTGCTTGAACTCGCGTGACGGGCCAAGGGTTTTTAAAGCGGCGGGGTGAGGGGAGCCGCGGCCTCAGGCAGCATCGGCGCGCGCCGCAAAGAACGGCCCCAGAAGTCGGCGGCTCCTCGCCTGCGGAAGGGCCCGCCGCCGTCCTCCCCGCCCGCCCCAGCTCCCCTGGGCCCCTGGGGCGGCCGCCCGGGCCGCGAGGCCCGGCAGTGGGAGGCTGGGGGCCGCCGGGCCGCGGCGGGGAGGGGGCCTGGGGGCGGCTGCGGCGTGGCGGGAAAAGCGCCCTCGTGGTAAAACACCACCAGGGGCCAACCGCACGGGAGCGCCGGGCCGCTGCGGGCCGTTACCTCAGAGCCCAGGGCCTCCCAGGCTCGGCCAGACGCTTTCGCACACACTGACTACGGCGTCTTCGCGCCTCATAAAAGTGGCCGTGGCCGGCGTCCCCACACGAGGCGCTCGGGAAAGGGCGGGCGCCGACCTCGAGCGCGGCGAGGGCTCCCTCAGCCTCCGCCTCCTGCCCGCGCCCGCCGCGCGCCCGGCCTTCTGCGCACGCGCCACGGCGCGGCCCCGCCCCCCCGACGGGCGCGCTCGCGGGAATCGCGGCCGGGGTCTGCGCATGCGCGCCGCCGCCCGGCCCGGGAGTCGCTTGGGGCCCAGGCGTGGGGCTGCGCGCCGCTGCACCGCGGGAGCGAGGCGCTGACCCGGTGGCGACAGTAGTTTCTCCGGGGTCCTTAAGTGCCTGCCGTGGGCCTGACCCGGAGGTTGGGGCTGTAGATCGCGGGGCGCCTGCTGTGTGCTGAGCATCGCGCAGGCACTTTGCTGGCCCGTTTTCCCTTAACCCCCGCCGCCCGGCTGTGGAGCAGTTACTAACACCCCAGTTTTGCTGAGGCCCAGCGGTGTGTAGAATTGTGGACTGGAGAACGGTTCGACGTGACTCCCAAGCCCAGCTCCTGCCCTTCCACTTACTACCCATTAGCTGCGAGTGCCGTGGATTCATTCATAAAGGGTTTGGCCCCCCAGCTTGGGGAGCCGGGTATGCTGCCTTCCGACTATGGGGCCCCTTGGGAGAGGCCTCGTGGTCCCAGCTCTTTACCGTTGTCCTCCTGCGTTTCCCTGCCTGCATCTTCACTGCTCATGCTGTTCCCTCTGCCGGGAATAATTCCCGCCCCAATGTTAAAACCTGCTCCACTTCCCACGTTGTGATTCCCCGAAGTCTGAGTTAGGTCCATCTTTTCACACTCAGGACCACTCAGCGCTACAATCAGGTAGTGTGTACAGAGGCCAGGGAAAGCAGCTCCACAGAGCAGCGCTCAACCGCTGCGCCACCAGGGAGGCCGACATTTTTACTTAACAGATTTCTTGTGAAAATCAGATCTGGCATTACTAGGTCAACTTTCCACCAGGAACTTTCCTTCAGTGGTAGACTAGTTAGCAGACGCCCCCCTTAAGTGGGATCCAATTTCTTCTCTTCTGAGTCCCCAGCTTCCCTTTCCCGGCTCACACACACTGCAGGGAGGGAGCCCCAACCAGAGGGTCTGAGCGCACACAGGCTCACCGGGGGCTGAGGGGTGGGAACTGCATCTGGGGAGCCCTCAGGTACCTCCTCAGCCCAGGTGGCACACCAGCATCTCCTTCCCTCCTGAGGAGGGTGCCAGCCCATTTTGGGTGCCATCCTTCATGATGACGCAGGTTTTGCTCCCACTGGGCATCTCACTGGGGGCCATTATTGCTCGAAGTCAGAGGGAGGCATTCCCACCTGAGACCAGAGAGCCTTGAGCCAGAGGAAGGGCTAACACCTGAGATGGTTTAGTGCCAAAATTCCAGGAGAGGAGTTGAGGGTGGGAAAGCGGTTCAGTGAGGATTTCAGAGAGTGGATTCAGGAGTTCGGAGGCAAGGAGATAAAGCAATGACAAACATTTAATCAACAAAAATGGAGTGACTGTTTTATTTTATGTGAACATTGTTTGGGCCCTTGAGGATACTTCGGTGAACAAGACAAGGTCAGTTGCCATATAGAGATGATGCTGCGATCAAGCTAGGTGGAAGGATGTGGTGGAGGGAGGGGAGAATCATTCAATCCTGTGAGGTCGTCTGGAGCATCAGACTTGCTGCTGTGGGCGACCCAGGAGGGCGTTATGGAATGGCCAGCCCAGGTAAGACAGTGAGAGGGCACATTTGCTCCCCTTCTTGGACCTTTTGTTCAGAAACAAAATAAGAGAAGAGAGGGCAGATCAGAGAGTGCCTTTGTGCTGAGACCCATGTGCACTTCCCGAGTCCAAGGCTAACAAGCCCCTTAGTCACCCCTGGAGGGCAGCCCCTCCACTCCCCTGGGTCACCAGCACCACCTCCCGTGGGAGCTGCAAGGCACGCTGGGCCCTGTAGTTTGTTCTTTGTGCTTGTGTGGGCACTCTCTTTCTAGCCTCCTCACCTCATTTAAATAGAGTTCTGAGCAATAATAATGTTTGCAAGGAAAAGAGGGGCTAGCTCAAGGAGAAACTTGTGCTGAAGTACATGAAATTATCCCCAAAGCAATAAGATGCTTTCAAAGTTAGATTTTGGTTTCAAAAAAGTTCCTGGAATGCTCCCCTGGCTCCTTTCCTGCCTGCTGATTCTATTTCATCCTTCTAGGCCCAGTTCAAAGGCCACCTCCTCTGGGAAGCCCTCTCTAATCCTCCTAGCCAGAAAGATTGGCTCCTTGGTGGGGAGGGGGGCTCTTCGTCCTGCTTGTACTTGCTGGTCAGTTGGCCAGTGGTGTACTTGCAGCCAGAGAGCTCCCTGCCCACCCCCACCGCCCACCCACAGTTCTCCAAGCAGCCCCCTAGCTGACCCCGATCCCCTGAGAGGGGCAGAACCAGATCTTGCCTTCTTCGTGAGCGTGAGCGGCTGTTCCCCGGGCCTCTGCAGCTAGCTCCAGTAGCCCGGATGATGGAAGGAGCCACTTAATCAACAGCTCCACTTCCTGCAGCTCCGGGAGCTGCCCCCCTGGAGTCCCCAGCCACCCTCCCTCTGGGCTCCGCAGGCCAATTACTCACCAGGCAACAGCGGCACTCAGCCGTTAGCCAGGGAGGCTGGCAGGTCAGAGGCTGGGTTGGCAGGGCTGCAGGGAACAGGAGTGATTGGCTCAGAGGCATGGGGGGACCCTAAGGGTGGGCAGGTGTCTCTCCCTCCTTGCAGGTTGTGTGTCTGCGTCACAGTGAGCTTGAGAAAGCCGAGGAGCACCGGGTGTGAGCCCTGTAGAGCTCAGGGAGGCCGTGTGCCGGGGCTGCTCAAAGGACCCTGAGGCTCTGGGACGCTGTTTTTGTTTTTTTAGATTTATTTTTATTGATTTATGTATACAAGAACTGGGGTGTAGGCCAGAGGTGCGGGAGGTGAGAGGATGCACCAGAGACAGAGTGGGGAGCAGAACAGGCTGAGATACACTGCTGAGGGGAGCAGCGGGGAGACAAGAGAGGTCTGCTGCACCAGTGGGTCAGCTCCCTGGCTGGGGACTGAACTCAGGTCAAAGTGGCTGGAGACAGCTTGATGGCGCAGAGACTTTAACACCTGCACCACCAGGGGGACACTGTTTTAGTTGAAAAGGGGGGCCTGTGGGTGGCGGCTGCCACAGGACGGAAGCAGAGACTCCAGGAAGGAGGTGAAAGTCCCAGAGGAGGGGACAGGAGCCTGGAGGCCCCATCAGAGGAACATTCCTTAGAAAGGTCTTGCGTTTGAACTTACGAGCCCCCAGAGGTTCAGGTGTGCCCACATGCTCTGCGGAGCCTGTTCCAGACGCTTGGTTTCAGGCCCACCCCAGGGAGTTGCATTCAGGAGTAGGGTGTGGGGTGAGGGGGGACACAGCACTCAGCATCTGTACCAGGGGCCCCAAGTGATTTTTGCATTGATTTTTAAAATGTATCATGAAAATCTTCAAACACATAGAAATGTTGAAGGAATTTTACAGCGAAGCCCAGTACACTTACCGTCCACCCCTGCACTATCACTGACTTAACTGTTTGCATGTAGTCATCTGTCTCACCCCCTGTTCATCCATCACTTTTTTTTTAAAAGATTTATTTGTTTATGCATACAAGAATTGGGGTGTAGGCCAGAGGAGGGGGGGGGTGAGAGGATTCACCAGAGACAGAGGTGGGAGCAGAACAAGCAGATCTACTGAAATACACTGCTGAGGGGAGCAGCGGGGAGACAGGAGAGGTCTGCTGCGCCCTGTGGGAAGCTCCCGGGCCAGGGATTGAACTCGTGCTGCAGTGGATGCAATTGCTTCATATTGCTGAGACTCAACTGCTTGCATCACCAGGGAGGCCCCGACCTTTCCCCATTTTTATGCTCCCACCCACAGCGTGGTGTTCCGGCTGCTCTGTAACCCCCCCCGGAATCTGGTGTCATCAGTCCTCCTTGATTTAGACATCCTGTGGGTGTGGGGGAGGAGCTCACTGACAGCAGCAGTTTCCTACTAGCTGTTGACACTTGCTGTGGTCATTGACTATCCATTTGTCTTCCTTTGTGACGTATCTGTTCAACTCTTTTATTCATTTCTTATTTGGGCGGTGTCGTCATCTGTTTAGGTGGCTATCACAAAATACCCTACACTGAGTATATATAAAAACAATAGAAATTTATTTCTCATGGTTCTAAAGGCTGAGAAGTCAAAATCAAGTAAAGATTTGGGGTCTGCTAATAGACAGACTCAGAGACAACCACCTTCTCCCTATGTCCTCACATGGTGGAAGGGCCAAGGTTGGGGGGGTCTCTGGGCCTTATTCAGAAGTGCACTCATCCCATTCATAAAGGGTCTGCCCTCCTAAGGTCCTACCTTCAAATACCATCACATTGGGGATTGGGACTACAACACAAGTTGAGCACACCATTCAGTCTGTAGCAGGTGGTTTTTCTTTTTATTTCCTAGGCAATTTTTTCATCAAGCAGTGGTGAGTGACATATTTGTCTTTAAAGTTTTTATTGGAGTTTAACCTACATCCTTAAAAACGTACATTTGTCAGTATAAGGCTCAATAACTTTTTGCAAATGGAAACACCCATGAAATCCACACCCAAATCAATCAACAGAAGCTTCTTCTCTCCCAGAAGCTACCATCATAGAATCATTTAGTGTAGTTTTGAACTTTATGTAAGAGGAATCCTAGAATATGTGTTATGCTTAGCATATTTCAACCGGGTTCCAAATTATTAACTTATGCTCCCAGCACAGTTCTGAATGTGGGGATGGCACCTTATCTTTGACAACCCTTCCCACTGTCAGTTTTTCATTTTGGTCTTGTTGGCTGGTATCCTACTGTGGCTTTAATTTGCATCTCCCTGATGATGCATGAGATTGGCCACCTTTTCCTATGCCTGTTGGCCATTTGGATGTTGGATGTGCTGCTCCAGCGACATTCAGACCTTTGTCAGTGGCAGAGAGTTCACCGGAGGTATGACCTTGAGCAAGTCATTTCCTATTACTAAGCCTCAGTTTGCTCATTTGTAAAGGTAAAGGTAATAATAATAATAATACCTATAATAAGATTTTTTTTACAAGAAAAAAAAGATACATCCCAGGGACCACCCTGGGGGCACAGGGGTTAAATCTCAGCACTGTGAAACTGTCACAGCCACTGCAGCACGAGTTCAATCCCCGGCCAGGGAGCTTCCAACATGGCACAGCAGACCTCTCCTGCTTCACCTGCTGCTCCCTTCAGCAGTGGATTTCAGTAGATCTGCCTGTTCTGCTCCCCACTCTGTCTCTGGTGAATCCTCTCACCCCCACCCCTCTGGCCTACACCCCTAACTCTTGTATGCATAAATAAATAAAAATCTTGAAAAAAAAAGTATGTGCCATAAAATGCTGGGCAAATTTCCTGCTGATTGTCAGCACTCAATACACAGTGGATTTCAAACTATTATGAAAAAGGAGTAAACCTCCTGGAGAGATGAGCCTGTCATGGGCCAGAAACAGCTTGCTGTGTTCAGAGACGGAGCTGCCCTGGTCTGGATACCCAAACCCTGTTCCCAGAGTCCAGCTTACCTGCAGCCCTCCAGCTGTTCTCTGCCCTCCCCACGCAGCTGGCGGCCCTGGTCCCTAGCCCAGGGCAACAACTCGCCCACATTCTTCTCCTGACCACCCCTTTGCTCTAAGTTGCCAAAGTTGGGTATTCAAGGGCATGGCTGTAGGTCTGGACTGACCCGGCTGGGGTCCTGGGCCCTCTGAGGAGGGCAGAGAGGCCCACAGTGGGTTCACAAATGCCCTCCCTCTTGTTTCTTAGCCTTTTATGTGTTTTGTGTTTTTTGCTCCCTTTGCTTAGCATTCTCTCCCCACTATCTGAGCCCTCCCCATCACCTGGCAACTTCTCGCCTTTCTTATTGCTTACTTATTGCTGTGTAACAATTTCCCCCCAAAGTCAATAGCTTCAAGTGATGAGTTGACTCTCTCACACCCTGTTTCTTTTTTTTTTAAGATTTATTTATTTATGCATACAAGCTGGGGTGTAGGCCAGAGGTGTGGGGTGGTGAGAGGGTTCACCAGAGACAGAGTGGGGAGCAGAACAGGCAGATCCACTGAAATACACTGCTGAGGGGAGCAGCAGGCAAGACAGGAGAGGTCTGCTGCGCCATGTGGGAAGCTCCCTGGCCGGGGATCGAACTCGTGCTGCAGTGGCTCTGAATAGCTTCATAGTGCTGCACTTAACCCATTGCACCACCAGGGAGATCCCTCACACCCAGTTTCTGTGGGAAATAGATATCTGAATGTAGCCTGGGGATCTCTGGGGGTCGCAGTCAGGATGTCAGCCGGGGCTGCGCTCATCTGAAGGCTGGACCGGGGCTGGGGGACCTGCCTCCACAGTTCACTCACATGCCTGGCACGGTGGTGCTGGCTCTTGGCAGGAAGCCTGCAGCTCTCCACGGGACTGCTCAAGTGGCCTCATAACATGGCAACTGGCTTCCCCTACACAAATAAACAGACTATCTTAACTGCTTTAATTATTTCCTTTGACTTAATCATTTCCCTTCTGGAAACCAACCGAAAAAAAGAACTTGAAGTGTGAGTAATAACCATTTCTGCACACACATCTTCATCGAGAGATTAGGTATCATGATGAAAATTTGAAACAGCCCAAGTGTTCTGCAAAAGATGCATGATGACACAGCCATGAAGTGGGCCTGTGGTACAGTGATGAAGTGATTGTTTTAGGGCCTCCCTGGTGGCGCAACGGGTTAAGTCTCAGCCTATGAAGCTATCAGAAGCCACTGTAGCATGAGTTCAATCCCCGGCCAGGGAGATTCCCACACGGCGCAGCAGACCTCTCCTGCCTCGCCCGCTGCTCCCCTCAGTAGTGTATTTCAGTGGATCCACTGTTCTGCTCCCCACTCTGCCTCTGGTGAATCCTCTTACCCCCACATCTCTGGCCTACACCCCAGTTCTTGTATGCATAAATAAAGAAATATTTTTTAAAAAGAAAATGATTGTTTTATGGCATGGCTAGTGACAGATATTCTATTATATTAGAACAACACAGGTAGTATATGATAGAATTCTATCCTATTAGATTCTATTAAAAAATCAGTGTACATAATTTATTACAATAAGATCCTGTGTGATGAAAACAATTCACAGGAAATATGCGAAATAGTAAATGGGATTTGCTTGCCCTTTAAATTTATTTTCATCCTGAAACAATTAGCGATTCAGAAGATGTTGCAAAGGCAGCCCAGAGAGGTCCCGTGTCCCCTGCACCCACTCGCCTCCATGATTACATTGCACATGACTGAGGACAATGTAGAAACCGGCAAACCGTTGCCATAAAGGGTGTGCAGAGTTCTCAGTGTTTTGATCACCTGTGTTGAGTTGTGTAACTACTATACGTGAGACAGAATTGTTCCATCACCTGGAAGCTACAATTATTTCTAGCCACACCCACCCCTGCCCCCACATCTCTGACCCTTGGCAACCACTGACCAGTTCTCTGTCTATAATTTTGTCATTTAGAGAATGCCCCCCAAGTGGGATCAGATAGTGTGTGGCCTTCAAGACTGGCTTTTTTTTCACCCTGCACTAAACCTCTGAAACCCATGCAAATGAATGGATGCCCTTGACCTACGTCCACCCACGTGTGTCTCTGGTTCACGCCTTCTTATTGCTGAGTACTGGGCAATGATATGGAGAGTCTTGCCCCAGCATTTCAAATATTCTACCGAGCATGAAATCTTTTCATTTTCAGGAAAAAAGAAAAATACTGGGAAGGGGGCTGGCGAGCTGACCCATGCAGAGAGAAGCGGGCATAACTCCAAAGAAATCTTGTGTTGAATTAAAGAACAGCATCTGGGGCTTGGAGAGCCCTGGGCGGTCACCCGAGGCAGGCGTCCTCCTCACAGATCCTGACAGGACACTGTCCAGCTTCTGCGTGGACACTCTCCGTCACAGGAAGTCATTACCATGTAAAACAGTTCATTCAACGGATACAAAATAGGCCTTTCTTCTTGGAACTTGGGCATGACTGAGATATTTTTCTGTTCTAGGTTATTTTTATTCTGCCTGGAGTCTCTTCCTTGTGTCCCCCCCCCCACTATCCCCTACCCAAAAGCCCAACACGGTGAGCAAAGCCTGCAGAGCCTGAGCAGGCTGCTGGATATCCCAGATGCAGCACTGGCCTCTCCAGGGAGATTTCAGCATTCGTTGGCTTGGAAAAACAAGGGGCTGCAGACCTTTCAAAATGGAATGAAATTCTGCATGAGCACACAGATGCACACGATCCCCAAGGAATGCTTTCCCTTCTGTGGGGCTGGCACTGAGCCGTAACCCAACAGGAAAGGTCTCCACCTTCCTGCCTGCGCGGTCTCCTACCTGAGATCTTCTGGGTCCTCCAGCCTTCCTTCAGCTCTGACTTCTGATCTGTCCGTGGTTTTGGTTATTAATAGCTTTCACTAGGGGCATGGCAGAGAGGTTCTTCTGTTCACCTTTCCTTCACCATAGCCAACATTTATTAAGCATTTACTGTGTGTCAAGGATGCCTTCCATTCCATACTTCTTTTTATTGAGGTATATCAGACATAACAGAAAGAGTACAGATCACAAGCATACAACTCAATGAAAGTTCCCACCAACAATCCACTCATGTCACATCACAAAGATCAGGTTACAGAACTTTATCAGCACCTCAGGTAGCCTCTCATGTCCCCACCTGGTGCTGCTCCCCAACTCTAACCACTATGTTTATTCATATTGTTCCAAACAGCTGTCATTGATTCATTCTCATGGCTGTATAGCAATCCTCTGTGTGAGGTACACCTCGATAGTCATTCTCCTGGTGGTGGGGTGTTTGGGCTTTTCCCAGTTTTCTGCCACTATGAACATTGCTTATTACATCCCCTTAAACCCATATGTTGAAAATATCAGAAGTCAAAAATACATTTCACACACCTGACACAGAGAACATCATAACTTAGCCTCGCTGACCTTAAATGTGCTCAGAACATGCAATTTATTGACTACTGTGCTGAAAGTGAAGAATCCTCTGTAGCATATGGGCCGTTTCCCCTGCGATCGCGGGGCTGGCTGGGAGCTGCGCCTCCCTGCCGCCGGCCAGCATACGAGGAGAATGATATGACATCTGTTATCCTGGGAGGGCATCAAAACTCAAAATACAGTTTCCACTGAGTGTGTTCTGCTTTCACATGGTGGTAAAGTAAAACAGTTGTGCCAGGAACTGTGTGTGTGTGTGTGTGTGTGTGTGTGTGTGTGTGTGTGTGTGTGATATTCCCTGTACATATATGGATATAGATGGGTAGGAGATGGATGGATGGATGGACAGACAGATAGGGTGGATTTTAGGTAAAAACATTTTTCAATGCTCATTTTTCAGATGAGAAAACTGAGGCTTGAAGAATTTAAGTCAGGAGTTGGGAGTGAGCCCAATTGGGTCAGAAACTGGAGCTTAAGCTCTCGAACCACTGTGTCTGCTGCCGCCAATGCACAGGCTCTTTAAAAGTGCTCACAATGACATGGGGCTTCCATCCGACCCAGCAATCCCACTTTTGGGAATTTACCCAAAGGATT